>CAIGRS010292141.1:0-14926 GCA_903798395.1 Fraxinus floribunda
CAATTTATACACAAATTAAATTAAAATATAAGTCAAAAATTGGAACAAAAGATAAATATATAGGTGAAGTTGGATTCCGAACACTCTTCTCATAAAAGTTTTTTAATAAACATTCTTCATGTGTATTTAAGCAGGCATTAGAATATACATTAGTAATAAACATTCAAAATAAAAATCCATTCATTTAATTTGGTTACATTCGTGCTTAATTTCGAATTGATACAATTTAAGCTAAAGTCTAGTCCTCGTGGGAATAATACTTTCTACTAACTAAATATACTCCTTGTCAATAATCCATAAGCTTGCAGAATTACACAGAACATGTATCATAATTGACCATGTTTCCAAATTCCACACTAAGACAATTTAATCAATGCTGTTTAATGTGTATAGTCCCTGTGTTTCACTAGATATCTAAATTCTAGTACAAGCTAACCATGCTGTAAAGTTCTTGTTCACAAAGTCTACTATACATAACTGGACAACTTCATTTATTTACTAATGCCTGGCTGTTTGCTTTAATTCTTAACTATAATATTTTAAGGCAGAACGATTCCCATTAACTTGCAGAATCTTTACCAATTGCTGATAAATAATTTACAAATGATTCCCTTTGGGAAGCTTACAGGCATAAACCGATATTCGTTCACTTTTTTTTTGGCTAAACAGATAGCTATTTTCCGAAGTGGGGTACTGTATTTTTTTTTTTCTTCTTTGTACGTTGCATTTCAAAAGGAAGAATTGTTATTTATTCTGTCATACTTATCAATTCAGCAGTCATTGTATTATTTTACACCATCAATATCACATATGTACACATCAATAAGGCTGCTTAAAAAAAAAGAAACATACTTATAATTTCTTGGCACTTGCTATTTCAAGTTATGCCTTTCAGATGTTGCTCACTCTGAGGTCAAAATTTTGCTACACCAGATGCTATCAAAATTTTAGTAAAATTTATCACTACTATTTTATTTTTTTTTTAATTGTTATTCAGTGAATTTAAAATTTGTTACAATTTGGTTTAGATTTGTAGTCAGACACAACACAACTTGGTTAACCTCCGAACCGAAATAAAAATAAATTCGGGATGCATTTGCTTATGTTTTGATTTCTGATGCAACATTATTCTTATGTTTTGTTTTCTACCTGATCTTGTGTAAGACGTCTAGCTCCTAACTAGTGTCAAAAAATCCACCAAACACCAAGTGTACAGTGTGGGTTTGCACTTTCTATATTCTATGGACAAGTTTGAAACTGCCAAACGTATAGTGCCTGCACTTCTAGAAAATATTTGAGCAGTCCCAGTCTAGGGAATATATTATACTACTGCTCTTCGCAATTAGCCGGATGTGCGAATTGAAGTCGTGCTCATCAAATTATTGGATATAGAGTATTTGGATGTACTATACAGGATGATGAACAAGATTTTAACTGTTTAGAATTCTAGGACAGGAATGGTGCGGGGAAGCTGAGGCGGACAAGTATAGGACAGCCATGATGATCACATAGACTTGTTATCTGTCTTTTTAATGTTCGCCCTTGATTTGTCCGAGTATAACAATCTTCCAAATATGAATTCTTATTCTTCCACTAGGGACCTACTCATCCAAGTCAATTTCCAACTATGGCCGGCATTTGATTTTATTCTTGTCCTTCTCTATCTCCCTCTCTCAATTTATCAATTTTAAATTCTTTATATAGTGATAGAAGAATTCGCAAAGTACTAACTAGAGATTCAAAGTTTCAATGGAGAATCCAATTGAAAAGAGGTTGGAAGAAGGGTTAGGCACAGGTTCACAACTTGGAGTCGAAGAGGATAATAATAAAAGAAGCACCAGTCGTCAAGGTAAGAAAGACGAGGTAGGTATTCACCCCAGCAATATTGAGAACGAGGAAAAGAGCGTGGTAATATCTGACCAGCCTGAGGAACTGAAGGAGGAGCAACCACAGAAAAAACAAAAGACTAAGAGGGTTGCAACCTTGGATGCATTTAGAGGACTCACGATAGTGGTATATGGCTAATTAACTAATGCCAATCTAGTACATAGATGTCTTGTTTGCAACTGTACTTGAATTTCTACATCTTAACTAGCGGTTTTATGCGTGCAGTTGATGATACTCGTGGATGATGCTGGAGGAGCATATTCACGGATAGATCATTCGCCATGGAATGGATGCACATTGGCTGATTTTGTAATGCCCTTTTTCCTCTTCATTGTTGGCGTTGCAATAGCCCTCGCCCTAAAGGTAGAGCCTTAACTTATCTTGATTTTCCCTTGATCCTGTCATTTTGCAATTGCGCGAAAAAGGAAATGAAAATGACGCCTATCATCTATTACTGTAAATGCAAGTTATCTGACACTAATGTTTTAATACATCTTAATGTTGCAGAAAATTCCGAAGGTCAATTCTGCTATTAGAAAGATAATCTTAAGAACATTGAAGCTTCTCTTTTGGGGAATTATACTGCAAGGTATACAGAATATTCATCTTCGTTCTAGTACATATATTTGTATGTCTCTAGACTTTGTTATTTTACGTTGTGGGTGCAACATTACTGCAACTATTATGGCATGTTTGGGTGATAAATTTTCATGTTACAGGAGGATATTCTCATGCACCAGATGATCTGTCCTATGGAGTTGACATGAAGCAAATCAGATGGTGTGGCATCCTACAGGTGATAATTTCTCATTCTCCTAATGGAAATTAAGAGTAAATTGACTCATTTTATTAGAAAATGAGTGCAACTTTTGTCTGAAAATGTTCAATAAAAGAAAGCTGGACTGCCTGTCTGCTTAACATCATTTATTGTGTATGCAATCAGAGAATAGCTTTGGTATACTTTGTTGTGGCTATTATAGAGACCCTCACCACCAAGCTTAGACCAACCATTCTAAAACCTGGTTCTCTCTCCATTTTCACTGCCTACAAATGGCAATGGTAAGTATTCATTGCATTATCTCAACTTGTTCAATACTACGTACCAAACATAAATCACTCGACCTTTAAGGCCAAAATCAGGACAGCTAATTGAAGTAAAACAATTGCAGGTTTGGAGGCTTTGTCGCATTTGTAATATACATGGTCACATCATTCACTTTATATGTTCCTGATTGGAGCTTCGTCGTGCACCATGAGCATGGATCTGAAAAATACACTGTAATATAATGGCCTCTTTTTTTCTACTGATGCAGTAACAATTTGTTATTTGTTACAACCAGAGAAAATCAGACTCAATTTTTAGCTTAATAAATTTCAGGTAAAATGTGGCATGAGAGGACATTTTGGACCTGCCTAGCTTTGGTATACTTTGTTGTGGCTATTATAGAGACCCTCACCACCAAGCTTAGACCAACCATTCTAAAACCTGGTTCTCTCTCCATTTTCACTGCCTACAAATGGCAATGGTAAGTAGTCATTGCATTATCTCAACTTGTTCAATACTACGTACCAAACATAAATCACTCGACCTTTAAGGCCAAAATCAGGACAGCTAATTGAAGTAAAATAATTGCAGGTTTGGAGGCTTTGTCGCATTTGTAATATACATGGTCACATCATTCACTTTATATGTTCCTGACTGGAGCTTCGTTGTGCACCATGAGCATGGATCTGAAAAATACACTGTAATATAATGGCCTCTTTTTTTTCTACTGATGCAGTAACAATTTGTTATTTGTTACAACCAGAGAAAATCAGACTCAATTTTTAGCTTAATAAATTTCAGGTAAAATGTGGCATGAGAGGACATTTTGGACCTGCCTGCAATGCAGTTGGCTATGTTGATAGACAAGTCTGGGGCATTAATCACCTGTACTCACAACCTGTTTGGTCAAGATTAAAGGTCAGAATGATCACATCGCAGAACTTCATATACTATAATTCACAATATGCTTGTTCTGTGATTTTATTTATTTTTTCATATGTTGATATTGAGCAATGTCTAGGCTTGCACCTTTAGTTCACCTGATTCTGGCCCACTTCGCAAGGATGCACCAAGTTGGTGCCACGGTCCATTTGAACCTGAAGGCCTGTTGAGGTTTGCCTTTCTCACATTTCCACCGTCATAGTTACTGTATATTGTACATAAACAGTATTATCTATGATANTCTGGCCCACTTCGCAAGGATGCACCAAGTTGGTGCCACGGTCCATTTGAACCTGAAGGCCTGTTGAGGTTTGCCTTTCTCACATTTCCACCGTCATAGTTACTGTATATTGTACATAAACAGTATTATCTATGATAGAAAAGTTGAAATCTTATTCATTAAACTAACCAGTATTGTCCAATATTGTGTAGCAAGAATACCCTATATATCTTCCTTCTTTTTCATTTTTGCCCACATGTCATGGCTATATGGTTATTTAGATTGTTGACAAATTTGGCAAGGGGTATCACAGCCGGAACCTTGAGAGCGAGAAAAGTTCATCACATCTCGGTTATCATATCGACACGAATATCCAGAAAAATTGAAATCTTATTTATTATATTAATCAGACTCGTCCAATATCGTGTAGCAATAATATCCTATAGATCTTCTTCTTTTTCATTTTTTCGAAAGAAAGATATTTATTTTGGCTAACTAAGCATGCTTTGATTTGCTTTCAGCACAATTTCAGCCGTCCTTTCTGGCACAATTGGCATTCACTATGGACATGTATTAATTCATTTTAAGGTAAATTCATCTTCAGCATCATTAATTCAAATTATTTAAAATAAACGGAAAAGATTAACTCAGAAAGCAATGCATGATTCATAGTGGAATTAAATACTTCTTGCAGGAGCATGTTGAAAGGCTCAAGCACTGGGTTTCACTGGCGCTTGTTTTACTTATTGTAGCAGTCATTCTTCATTTTACAGATGGTGAGCACTTTATGATCACAAAAGTAGCTCATAATTGTTTCCAATTAAAATAACTATTCAAGAAAGTAAGAACATATTTTCACTTTTTTTTTTTGGCAGCTATTCCTATCAACAAGCAGCTATATAGCGTCAGCTATGTTTGTTTCACAGCAGGTGCAGCTGGAATTGTATTTTCAGGGTTCTACATACTGGTAAAGCCTCCGCCCCATCCTTCCCAATGAAAAAAAGAAAAGAATAAGTATTCAAGCTTAAAAGAAAGTACACTACAAAAATCTAAACTGAATGTGTTTCCCGTGCATTAACAGATCGATGTCTGGGGACTGCGTACGCCATTCTTGTTCCTGGAATGGATAGGGATGAATGCAATGCTGGTTTTTGTAATGGCAGCTCAGGGAATTTTTGCAGCTTTCATAAATGGATGGTATTACAAGAATCCAGACAACAATCTAGTAAGTGCCGAATAAAATCCCTTAAGACATCATATAAACTGAATATTTCACTTCACAAACTGAAAATTGTTTATATTTTCAGGTCAACTGGATTCAACAGCATGTTTTCAATGATGTTTGGAAATCTGAAAGAGTGGGGACGATATTATATGTAATATTTGCTGAAATCACCTTCTGGAGTGTGGTTGCTGGAATCTTACACAAACTAGGAATATACTGGAAATTATAAGAGGGAATTTCTACAGCATTGTAATAAAGTAGACGTACACACTTTAAAGGATCAATCAAAATTTACAGATTCTTTGGCCTTTTCTCATGTACCCGAAGTTATTGTTGTCTCCTAGCACCTTGTGTTCTACTTCATACTTTTGCCTTGTCCTAAAACACTGATGATATGGATGCTGGATACTTTTTGTTGACAAGGAACAAATTCTATATGACTATAATATTTGATGATAGAAAAGTAAAATGCAGCCAAACACCCCAGACAGAAAATATATAACACGTTCTGTATTACGACTTTTAAGAAAAAATTGCATACAACTTATTATGTATTACATATCTAGCATCAAATGTTACAACAAATAAGTATCCATATCTACAGTTGGAAAGAATGTTACTTACATTTTTCATCTTTTTATCAGATATATTTGCTTTTTTACTATAAAGGTCACCCATACAGAAGTTAAGTAAAACTTGTAAAAGCTAAACTTTTTACCACATATATACATAGTAAAGATATGTACATTATATAGATGCTCATTGAGGTCGAAGTATGGTTTCCAGTATACAAGCCAAGGTGCCGTTGTAACCCCAACAAAATTTATGTTTAACCATTATAACTCTTAACGCATCAACATCTTCCAAACAGTCTCCTTTTCCTTGTGAGAGTGAAATCATCCCCCTCTTCAAGTAAAGCTCTGTAAACTTCACATTCTCGATCTCCAATCACGTACCTCCCAATTTTGTCCTGAAAAGACAAACAGATTTGATCATTTTCATTTAAAAAGAAAATCAGGAAGAGATACATAGAAACGAGTCAAATCATTATTCAGATAGCACTCTTTTACCATATGCAAATTCCTTACCTGGGTAAATTTTCCTATATTCTATTTCCTTCTTTTCATTTTTTTTAGGTTAAACACTATTAAAGCTTAAGTGGGATCTCTATCTTTTGTGTTTGTGTACTTGCATGTCCCACAACAAATTATTCATTTTCACAAACTCCATGGAAAAGTTCCCTTGCCACATATTTCTCAATATAGATGGACATGTGTAGTGCACACATAATAATAGCACCAAAACATATATAAACATACAATAACTGAGATGTACTATTAATAAAGACAATGGACACTAAATGAAACAACCATCTGTGGATATTGGACATTGTAATAGTCACATTTCAGATGATGCTTCTATGCTTAATGTGAAAAGGGAGAAAGAAAAGCATAATAAGCTAGTCTTAATCTGAAACTACTAAAGCATGCCTATAGGGACATACCAAAAAGATTGTTTTGTTGAGCATCTAGAGAGCAAGAGTTATGTCATAGAAAACCAGGGGACAACCCTTGCCAGATAACTCGACAGGGTTTACAACTACCATCTCAGTATCAGGACCACGGCTGACCGGTGCTACTATGAGAGGACAAGTTAGTTCTACTCAAAGAGAGGAGAGTAGTACATTCTATTTGCTGGGATAAACTATTTTCTTACACTCTACTTGCATGATAAACAAGTCTAGCTCTCAATCTAGTTTACCTTTAGTTGCGAAGCGTCCATGAGAAATCTGTTATAAACCGTAATGTATTTAAATCAGGCTATTCAATTTAAGACAACACCATGGAAAGAAAACTTTGCAGGCTCCTCTGAGAAAAGATAATTTAATCAAGCAGTAAATAGTTGAACATGAGAGAAAATAAAAGGAAACAGGGAGAAGTAAATACCTGGATGTTATAATCCATGAGAGTTCACATTATATCATACAGGAGACCTATGTGATCCCGGCAAACAATTTGTACAAGTGTGTGAGCAGGACTCAATGAGTTATCAATCATGATAGATGGACTTTCGAAGGACACAGATCCACTTTTGTGTTCATCATTTATGTCTGCATTTAACATGTCTTCCATAAATGCATCAGGAAGAAATGAGGATCCTTGTCAACATGCAGTAATTTCAGGACCTACAATCTCCATGTCACAAGCGATTATATCTTCCCCTAGAACAACTTTTAAATGGTCATATATGTTATCCTGTCTCGTCGTAGTATGCAAAAGTTACCTGAAAATTTTGAGAAGCATAATAAGTTTTTGAGCCAAAGACCAACAATAATAGGGAAAAATTATGAGACGCCAGCAGCCTAAAGATTTCAATTGATTTTGCTATTTTACTTTTCCTCTCGTTTTTTAAGTAAAAGTCTGTGCACATTGAGGGGTGGGGAACGACACTCACTAATAAGCTTATTTAAACGGTTTTCTTTACAACTTATACATGTTACTAAAAATATGTGGACATCCCTATCTTAACTCGCTTTATTGTAAGCTCAAGCTAAAAAAAAAAATCATGTCACGTCTGCCAAAAAAATTCTCCAAAATTCAACTAATGGATCTAACCCAGATATCCTTCTCAGTCAAGATTGTTTATTATCCAACAACTGGTGGATATAGGGAAAGAAAGTAGAAAAATTAATATGTGAAACATCTGAAGAGATAATTAAAGAAGATCACATGACATACCTCTACAAATTTGAGAAGGGAGAAAATGAACAATGGAGTAAATAAGTACTACCATAATGAGACTTAAAACTCGAATGTCCAAATTATAAAATCAAGAATCCTTATTTTCAGTGTTTTTCTTATTTGAATCATACTAGAGAAAGTACCTACTCGAAAGATGAGTTTCAGCATTCATAAGTGCTAAATTTCATAATTACTGTCATAGTCAAATCGGAAACAACTACCGACAAGAGTATGAGTCATGGAATATAGCAGTTACCATGTAAAAGGCCCATTCTGTCATGGCAAGTGAGCTTCAAGAGGAACACATCAAGAGACTTAGGTGGCTGTAATTCAGCCATGTAATATGAAATTCCAAAAGCTGAGGAACTAGAAGGGAATGCCACCATCAATCTCTTTTTCAACAAGTCCCATTTTCTGGCGTGAGCATCCATTTGTCCCCAAATAATTAACTTTGGAGCACAAACATTACAAACAAGTGGAATCCACCGACTATAGCCATGTACCTTTTTAATTTTATTCTTCTCTATAAGCATCCTGATCCCATTTACATAATCCCATTTCCCAGTATCAGCATACGTATTATACAGCAAGATGTTTGGCCTGAGCTTTCTAGTTCCAATGTCGTTAGTGCTTCAACTGCAACTTTTGCCAAATCTACATTGTTGTGCACTCTACAAGTGCCCAACAGAGCTCCCAACATAGTCTTATCTGGCTCAATTGACATATCACGAATAACATACATGGCCTCCTCAACCTGTCCAAACCGACCAACAACATCCATAAAGGAGGCAAATTGTTCAACTCTCGGTTCAATACCAAAATCACTAACCATGGATTTAAAATGCGACCTGCCTTTTTCCACTAGACTAGCATGAGCACATGCACTGAGAATTGATATGAATGTAATATAGGTTGGTCACTTCAATTTGCTTTATTGATTCAAAGAGTGTCAAGGTCTCCTTGGCAAACCCATGAGATGCATATCCTCCAATCATAGCGTTCCAAGAGATGACATCCTTCTGAAATTTCATTTCATCAAAGACGGTCTTTGCTTCAACTATTGCCTCACATCTTGCATACATGGTCATGAGAGAATTGTTTAACGGTATGTCTGGTATAACAACCTTTGTAACCAATTGATCAATTTGCATACCTAGTAGCATGTCTACGTTTCAGCACAAATGCTAAAAAGTGAGGACGGAGTGTGACGATCGGGTTTGTCTCATTCTTTCTGCATCTTAAGAAAAAGTTCAATGCCTTCTTTGTAGTTCGCATTTTCCTCGCATATTTCTATTATGGTATTCCAAGAAACCTGACTTTTATGAGGCATCCTCTTAAAGAAATTGCGAGCAAGTTCCATATTCCTTACCTGTGCGAAGCCCAAGATTATCAAGCATTTTATCAAACAAGTATCTACCTTCTTCCACATACCTCTTTCCACGATACGACATATACAGTGACAGCATCAAATTCCACGATACCACGCCTCTTTCAGGAATTTCATCAAATAGATTCCAAGATTTAGCAATCTCTCGACGTTGGACATACCTACTCAACATTAAGTTCCATGTTACAGTATTTCTTTACGACAATTTATCAAAAAATGCTCTTACATCTTCGAGACGGCTACTGTGTATCAACTGTGTAATCTTCTTATTAAGTGTACGGATTCCTGGAGTGTCTACAAAATTGGGTTTCAATGTCGAGAAGACAAAAATTTCTTGAAAAAATTGCCCCTCAAGTCTGGAGCTAAAATTGAGTAATACTGATAAATAATTGCATTTCAATGTTCGCATACCCGCTCAACAAAATGGCAATAACTTAGAATTAGGGCTGGTGTCTGCAATGCTTGATATTTTGAGAGATGGAGAGAGACATTGACGAGGGAACTTTAAATGTGATAAATATACATGGATTTGCCAGGCTAATGGTTTTAATATTTTTGTTTTGGGCTTAGGCAGTTTTGATTTTGTTCTTCTAATCGTGTGACAATCACGGGGTTTAAAATCTTTGCCTTCCTTTATGCCGACGATACCCCATTTATCGCAGTTTGCTGCAGGGATCTCATCCTCCCTTTCTGTTAGAGAACGGTTATGTGTTTTAGTTGTGTATACCAGACTGCAATCTTTGTCTGAAATTGACTGAGGAGTTTCACGGTGAGGGTCATGTGAGGGTAGGATTGTACTTTAACTCTCATTAGTGCTTCATTTTCTGGCCTACTATATGCCACGAAGTGGAGAAATTTATCTCGCGGTACAGGGTGTGTCATGTGGTAAAAGAGAAAACCACAAACGCTGATCTTTATCGACCATTACTAGTGCCTTCAGCTCCGTGGAATGATATTAGCATGGATTTTATCTCAGGTTTACCGTGCACACAATGTGGTAATGACTCCATTTTTGTGATCGTGGATCGATTTTTGAAAATGGTGCACTTCAAACCTTCTAAGCGTACCACTAATGTTGTCAAGGTTTCTCGACTCTTTTTAAGAGAGACGTATCATCTTCATGGTTTGCCTACTTCTATTGTGTCTAATAGAGATAGAAGGTTTATTGGTCACTATTGGCGGAGCTTATGGAAGTCAGTTAACACGTTACTCAATTTTAGTAGTGCTTACCACCCTCAAGCAAATGAGCAAACTGAGGTAGTGAATCAATCTTTGGACGATTTATTACGGTGCTTAGTTGGGAATAATCTTCGCTCATGGATCAGCGGCTTAGCCTGGTAGATTATAATCATGCTTGAAATAGGAGCACTGATTTCAGTCCATTTCAAGTTGTGTCTAGTATTGTGCCTCGCAGTCCTGTTGATTTATTGACTCTACCCTCTAAGACTCAATTGCACGGGACGACTGTTGACTTTATTCGTAGTTTGCAGCAGGTTCGCGAGGAGACTCGAGCTAAGCTATTGGAGTCCAATTGTAAGTGTAAAGAGGCAGTTGACCGACATCGACATTCTGTTGAATTTGACGTTGGGAATTATGTTTGGGCGGTGCTGAATAATGATCGAGTGCCTTTTCATGAATATTTGAAGTTATTACAACGATTTTGTAGGAAAACTTAACCATGTAAAGAACACAAATCAATAGACTCTCCACATTTGACGAGTTATGAATGTCCATGCAAAGGATAAAGCCAAACATAATACTAATTATGGTTGTAAATAGAGGGACATTATCAACACCTATCTATTCACAATATTTCTTAACAGTTCAAAATTAACAAAATCAAAAGTTTAACCAGTGGCACTAGTTATACTTCACTTCTTCATTATGAAACTAAATAGGCACTAGTCTGCTAGATCTCTTTTAAACCTCTACTCAATGTGGCCTATGGGTAAATCTAAACATCAAATCATACAATTCAGATTCCCATGCAAAAACTTGCAACAAGTTCTGAGTTCATATCAAGAATTAATTAACTATCAAATTTAGCCATAATTCTGCATCTAAGCAGTACCACTTGTGAACATTACTATGAGAATTAAAGAAAACATACTAAAAGATATAATTTCGACTAAATTCTTAGATAAGAACAGTAACCTTACAATAAGACAATGACGATTTATATATTCTTACAAGCAAAAAACCATACTACTGGTGTTCATTAGCTTGCACTTTAAACTTCTTGCATACATTACCTTTGTAAAATTTTCTAGTCCTAGCACCAATGTGACTGAAACTACACACGCCACCAGTGCCGTATCAATGATTATTAGAAAAGCCAGTCTATAATACTCCATAGCGGTACACATCAAGTCTTGCCCTTATTACCTAACTAGTCCTAGCTACCATTTACTTTATAGCCTCTTAATCATATAAATAGCCAGTTATTCTAACATTCAAAATATAATTTCCAAGTAGGCTGACCTCAATCCCAAGAGTCTATAATGTATAATAGTATTTGTGCCCAGATAATTATGATATGGTTGCAAAGATCAACGGCCACTGGGTTCCAAAACAAAACCCTAAAATAACATAGGATAAATATAGATATTTTGGGACCCCAAGTACAATGTAAAGATGGCTAATGCAAGAGAGAAGAAGTACAAATGTAAGCATTAGGGGACATAGGAGGAATGGCAACATGACTGGTAAGGGTGCACATCCCCACTACGCCGAGGATTTCACTACCCCATTCCCCATTAAGGCAGGGCGTGATTGTTTTTTATTTTTCTTGTAAGTTCTATGAGCATGTGGGTAATTTGGAAATTAGGCTAATGGTCTTAGGAAATCAGTCAGGTTGGCATAAAAAGATTTATAAACAAATTTTAATTTTTTTAAATTAATTAGACAAATCGGGGTAGGGAGGGAGAATCTCTGTCGCTAGCCCGGGAGAAGCAATTTTTTGCCCCGAAACAGCCCAAACAGGGCTCAGGTTTGACAGGGCAAATTGCCATGCCTAGACGTAAGAATATGCACTTTTCCAAAAAATTGGAGGCTACTTCTCCAAGATAATTCCATATGCTTACCAATTTGTCCTAGATGATCCATTGCTGTCAATGTCCCCCCTACTCCAAATGTTGTGACAGTAAATAAAACTATCATATCTATGATGAAATTTGCTCGCAAAATGTAGTAATACTTGTCTCTTTCAGGTAGTTTAAAAGGGTTGCTCCACCACAAAACTGGTGGTTTTCCTTGCTTTTCCTAATCACAGGTTCGGGCTCAGGTTCAATTTATGTATCTTCAACTGGTGTAGGTTTGACAGTTCAGAAACAACTTTTTCACTATAATTGGATTATTTAACTCTTGCCTCTTGCTGTTCCAAATATTGAAATCTTCTTTGATGATAACAGCCAGGCAAGAAACAATAAAATCAGTACAAAACTGTCACTTCCCACATTTGTAGCTCTAGGAAAATGGAGTCTGGTTTGTAAGATAATCAGAATCATGAGGAAACTCACAAGACTTAATGACACATAGTTAAGGTTATAGAAAATTTAGAGTTCACTTTCTTGTTGGACAACCTTCATGAGTCGAACTGTACGGAGGAAAATACAAGAAATGCCACTTGAAGCCAACCAATAAAGAAAATAAGAGACTTAGAATCATGTCCATAAAAAGCATGATATAACTGTATGATAATTGCCCCCACTTTATCCAGCAAAACCATTCAGTAGCCCTATAATTATCCCTCGGCTTTTATGCAAACTCTTGACACAAGTAACTAGTGCGCCAGTATTGGAAAATGTTTAAGAATTTGCACCTATAAATATGCATAGGGTTTGACTGTGCAGCCTGTGACGGCCAACCATATCATGAAGTAGCCGAAAAATTTCATGACTACACCGAACGAAAGAACATGCCAACGTGGTGTAATTTCATTAGTAAGACCAGGCATGATTCCTATAATTGTGCTGATGTCTTTTGAAGAATCCTAGGAGGTTTATGGTTGTCTGGTCATAACACAGATGATTTGATGTCGCTGGACTAGAGGCCGAATATGTAGGTTACACTAGACATCGACATGATAGGAGGGAGGCAAAAAGTATGAACCACCAGCTAGTGACCACTTGGAAGTTAAAGTTTCTTATGGCCCTCAAATTGCCACCATGTTGTGTTTTCTTTTTCTTAATACTTCCAGGGGAATCTCCAACACTACGTTTCTCTCGCATAAAAAGTAGCAAGAATAGTACAATGTAATGATTAGAGGTATGAATCCCTGACCTTCGGTGCCACCTCTAAAATTTTGACACCTTATTAAATGTAGAATATTATTGAACATAGTGGCACAAAAGCAATTTCATTCATTATATAATGAAATGGTGGAGTCCATGAGTAATGCTATTTAGCACAAATAGTGATTTGGTAACAAGCATCACTTGTGGTAGATAGCATAATTCTAGAATTCCCTGCGACTTCAACTATTGCTAGTGATATATAGCATTGTTCAAACAAAAAATGTTTGTATTACTAAAAAACAATGCTATTTATCATTGATTTAGATGGTGTCAGCCCCTAATTCATTGGCTAATAAACCGAAATTATCACAACTTCATAAACAATCACCTATTCCTAGACTATTTAAGAGCACAGGGTGAATTACCAAAATTTTGACATCTCAAAAAATTGTATCAAGGTCAATTTTTTGGCGAAACATCCAAAGGCAGTCAAGTCAGACAATAAATCAAAACTCTTTGTGGGTTGCCCTATGTAATATGCAGCTCATGCAAAACTAATTAAATCTTTGTTTTATTTATTGAAGGAAGTGAAGGGAAAGAATCTAAAGCCGCACTTAGTTGAACTTTTTGACAACGGAGAATCTCCTATGGAACTTGCCAATTTCTTGATCACTTTTCTAGTTTCTCTACTATATATAGAGTATATCTTGCAATTTGAAATATAAATATGATAAATAAACCTATTTAATATTCATTTGTGTTGGCATAAAAAACGTAGGGGATTTTCTTTTCAAATTATTAACACTTCTTCACACACAAATACACATGCTTCATATAGAGAGTGATTTAAACCATCTTCAAGAGACTTTCTATTTATCAAGAGCATCTTATGCATAATAGAAAGTATCTTTAAATTTAAAGATAAATTTTTTATGCACTCCAACAAGTTCTCTATTTTGAATTTATTCTATTTTTTCCAATCAACATTTAATAATTTCTCCTCATATATTATTTAATATAATTTTTATATGTACCTCTTCTTGCTCTGTTTATGGCTGCGGCTCCTCTTCTGCTCTCATTTGTGTAGGTATATATATATATATATATATACCCCAATTTTCCCAAAGTTCTTCTATTTTAATTCATCCAATAAAAGACCAATTTGAGGCCCAATAAAACTTCAATATCTAATTAAATTCATTCTTATTTTCAAGCCCTGAAACTTTCATGTACTGCAAGTTAAT
>CAIGRS010292177.1:0-20547 GCA_903798395.1 Fraxinus floribunda
TGCAACGCACATACTTATTACTAGTTTTAATAAACATTGATATTAGAACAATCTATGAATTTTTAGTTAGAAGAATTTGTCAATAAGAATGAAAAACATAGGTCCCTTTGTTTTGGTAATGCAATTCTTTCCCACTTGGTATGAAGAATACAATCCTTGCACATATTCCATTCTATCCAACTTTTAACCTCTTTTTTTGGTGGGCTTGGAAAGTTTTAGCCTTTTCAATTTTTTTTATTTTTTATTTTGAAGGATTCTCCATTAAGCAATTACACAAAATGTTTCTCCCTCTTAAATTTGCTAGGGTGACAACATGCAGTTCGTCGGTTTTTGTCCAAATTTTAGACTCGACTTAGTCCTTTGACTCGTGAATATCATGAGATGAGTCAAGCTGCCCACGAACCAACTCTTTTTTTTTTTTGTTAAAGAAATTAGTAAAATAATACTAAAAAATGAGCCAAAAAATCACCTAATCCGCGATTGAGGGGCAAAAGTTCAAGAATTATCCCTTGACCCCCATCTCTTTATAAAAAATCCTATTGAACGAGTTATTTATTTTTAGAGAGTTTATAAAAATACATCTTCATCGTGGTCATTGTGAAAAATACCCCATTTGAAGATTTACATTTTTTTTTTTTTTTTACAATGTCGAGTCAAAATCCAGCTCTATTTAATAAAATTGATCAGAGCCTCAATCCAAATAAAAGACCCAATTAGCAGGCAAGCGGAAGACTTGAAATCATACCTTACATGTACAAGGAATATATTCATTCAGAAGATTATTTCCAATAAATGAAACAATAGTTGATCAAATCTTCCAAATTCATACAATGGGCTCACGCTTCTCCTTCTGCTTTCTGCTTCTACTGCTCAATTTCGATTACACGGTGGTGTTGGTCAATGGCGGGGGAGCGGGAGTATTCAAAGTTAGTTACAAATTCGCCGGTTCGGAGAGGACTCTTAGTGCTCTTAGAGCTCATGATATACGTCATCTCAATATCCTCGCCGGCGTTGATCTCCCTCTCGGCGGAACCGGCCGTCCCGACGCCGTTGGGTGGGCTTTTTCTGCTTTTGATTTCAATTTAATGTATTTATTTTTCGGTCGTGTTTGGTTTTGATTTTGAATATATGGGTTATGGAGAAAATCGTATGAGTTTATGATTGGATAACTATTTTTATGGAATAGAAACTTGGAATCGGAACTGGATTTTGGACTGTATCAAAAACTTGTACAAAATCGAAATTTGGATTAAATCAGTCATAGGAATTAAAACATATTAGGTCTAGAAGTTTTGTTTCATAGGACCCTGTGGCAATTTTGGTTTGAATTATGAATTTGAAAAATGGGTTATTGTGAAAATCATAGTGATTGAATACAGTAGATGCATTCTTTTATTAAGCTACTATTTAGGTAATTTTTTTTATGGAATTGCAAATTTGAATCAGTAAAGAGAATAAAAATCAGATTTGATTTCGAAATTATATAGATGTATTTGTGCATGCAGATACAATGGTGGTGTGTGTTTACTGAATGACATATAGTCCGTTTTGAAGTAGAGCTGTTGTTTATGCTTAAGCATTTGAACATGCATATCTACATATTGATGCGTAAAACGTATTTGTAGGAAATTATATAGCCTACTGCTTTACATTGTGAACTAATTGTAAACGACTGCTTCTTTGGTTGGTGTAGAAAGGCCAACTGAGTGAAGCTCTTCAATTTGGCCATTTGGTGAAGTGAAATTGTATTTTATGTTAGTCAGAGAGGTTGACGAACTACTACAATCTATGATTGCTCCCATATTTAGTAATTAGCACCATTGAAGGCACATTTATGCAATTTTCTGCAATTTCTTCATTCTTTAGTTTCCTTGTTATTTTAAGCTCTTTTATTTTTTTTTATTTTTATTTCCCCCATAATTCTGTGCATTGACATACATACACTTATTCAACATTCATATTTCCATTTCCAATAATAAAGCATATAGAGATATCCATGCGTGCGCATTATACTATTTCCTCATCCCTCCCACATTGACATATGTGAAAACATAGATCAGTTAATCTCATTACTGCAAATGTATAGAGAAATTATTGCTTCGGTAGACATCATTGCACGTGTTTTTTTTATATATATATTTGTCTGTCAAATGAGTTTATAGAGCTTTCGATGCTAATTTAGAAGCACTGGACAAAGACATTATGTCCTTTTGAATTTTCTGAAAAAAAGTGTACGCGTTTGAATAAAATCGTGAATCTCTTATGTAAGTGTTGCAGTTGTACTCATTTTGTGTTGCTTGTCCATGTTGCAGGCTCTACTATGCTAAAATAGGGATTGGAACGCCCCCCAAGGATTACTATGTGCAAGTTGATACGGGGAGCGACATAACATGGGTTAATTGCATCCAATGCCACGAATGCCCCAAAAGGGGCTACCATGGCGTATGACCCTAATCTTCTTTTTTGCTACATTTCTTTTGTACTTTCAATGAGCTTTGATGCGTATTACAAGAATGACAGGTTCCAGATGCTTCACTTTTAATTTTTTTATTTACCAGATTTGTTTTAATGTTTTGACAGATAGAACTCACCCTTTATGATCCAAATGACTCTCTCACTGGGAAACTGGTAACATGTGATCAAGAATTCTGCAAGGAGATATCGAGAAGCTCGTTTTCAGGTTGCAGTGCAAATTCATCTTGTTTGTACACTGAGGCTTATGGTGACGGGAGCTATAGCATGGGCTATTTTGTAGAAGACATCGTCCAATACGATCGAGTCTCTGGTGATCTTCAGACCAAATCGGCAAATGGAAGTGTTATTTTTGGGTATGTTATAAATCTAATGCTGAAATCTTTAAAATTTCAAGGAATTCTGATAAGGGCACCTTCTATTCCTAACAAGAATTTATGACGTTATTTATCGTGTGGATACTTGGAGTCTGCCTAACCATTATCCCTTATACAATTGGTATGGAAGGGCTAAAAGCACCATGAGGCAATCTGAGTGCTAGAAACTGCAAGCATCTGCCCTGCTTTATGTTATATAGTCTCTTTACTTTTTTGGATCATGTATTAAAACTTTTAGATCAAGTGGTTCAACAGAGATTTAAATTTCGAAATAAAAGATTTTAATTGAAAAATTTAAAAATAAAAATCCACATCCAGTTTCGACCTTATTTGTTGACCAGAATGTAATACAATGACTGAAACATCATTGTACTGAGATTGGCCTTCATCTCCTTGCTATAGGAATACCACAATCCTTTAAAGAATCAAAATTTTAAAGCTGTTTCTACAAAACTGTCTCCCATGCTTCAATGACCTCAGAGGTTGATGGAATCTTCAATTCCTCTTCATTCAACAATTTTTGTAACATGCTTGCTCTGACAGTTGGACATTTCAAAACATTTTGTGCTCTTTTTTTCTTTCATTTTTTGTTATTTATCTCTTCATCTTTATTTTATTGAGCTGGTCCCAAACATATTAATTAACTAATATTATCAAAATGTGTAACTAACAAAATTACTATCAGGAGAAAATTATATTATGCCTGTCAGACCTTGACAAAATTACATTACCAACGGATTTCTTATGGCCTAGTGGATAGGACATTTGATTAAGCAACTTTTCAATTTTTTTATGTTGTGGTTACATCTTCTTTTTTTTTGTCTTGTCCTATTTTTAATTTTTTTTTTTTGGTGGAGTTAATTGTCTGTTTATTTCTTCCTTCAATTGATTAAAATTGTTTGCTATATCATCTGTTGCATTAAAATGTACAAGGCTTATATAAATGTTTTATTACCTGTCTGCTCATGACCCATGAAGTAATGGCAGAATTCTCATCTTTCTTAGCTAATTTAGCTTTCTTTGATCATTTAGAATATATATATATATATGCTGTTTCAGCAATCACCCTGTGTAATGTTTTTTCGGGCAGATGTGGTGCCAGATCTGAGGATCTAGGATCATCTGATGATGCGCTTGATGGGATACTTGGTTTTGGAAAAACAAATTCATCCATGATTTCACAGCTAGCGTCTTCTGGAAGAGTAAGAAAGATGTTTGCGCATTGTTTAGATGGCGTGAATGGTGGAGGCATCTTTGCCATTGGGCATGTTGTTCAACCACAAGTGAACACAACGCCACTGGTACCAAATCAGTATGTCGGATCTTGCTCTTGATTCTAATTCTATACTCTGTCTCCTGGAAGTCTATGGATTAACTTTCTGTTACTCTTATTTGGTTTGCTTCAATTCTAAGTTTTCCTTGTTTATCACATAGAGAAATACTGTAAGGGCTATATAACCAACGTTAGTTTGATCCAGGAATACTAGATCTGTTTGTTTAAACTTTCTTTAATGGTCATTTTTGGCTTCAAAATTTTCTTGTGATTATTGAAAGCCTTTTCAATGCTCTTCCTTCGTCATGCCAATGCTTGGAGTACCACAGAGGTAAAGGATATTTTCTATACTTCTGTAATGTTAATATTTGAATTTGAAAAAACCAGAAAGAGGTGAAGCATGGAGAAAACACACTCTTATAAATGGGCGCTCAGTGTTGAGAATTCAGGGATGCATTTTGAAGAAACTTGTGAAAAAAGTATAAGAAAATTATTAATTACAAGTGTCTTGCAATGATTAATGGGGTTAAAAATTCTTGGTACATTAGTGTTTGTCTTTGGAGGAAAATTGTTCCTATGGGAAATTTGTGGTTGAAACAAAATTCTTTAGAAGATAAATATAAGATTTGGCGGTCTAAATATGGAATAGAAAACATATCAAAGAACAGAATAAAGGGAAGGATAATATATAATAGCATTGAAAATTTGGAAACCCTTTCCAGGGAATGGAATTGTCAGAGAATCATACCATAACCTGTGTTTAGTTAAACTCTGTGGGCTGCTTGAATTAATGAGTTTTCCTCATCTTACTAGGCCTAATAGGAGAAAACTTAGGAAACTAAAAGAATTCCTCTTTTAGGCTACTTAGAACTTCTGACAGAAGTAAATAATGCTATTTCTAATTCATTAAGTATGCAGTGGTTCAAAAGTTAGTTTTATTTTGTTGGACCATTTTTCCATTCTAATTTGTTGCACCAGTTTCTCTATGAAATGACTTTATACATTCAGCATTTTTACTAATCTTTTATATCACTTGTCTTAGTTTTTAAATTCTAGCTCTTAAACTAAAATTTTTATATAACTTGTAGGCCCCATTACAATGTCAATATGACTGCAGTTCAAGTTGGTCTGGATTTTCTGAATATTACAACAGATATATATACGGCTGGGGACAATAAAGGAGCAATAATTGACAGTGGTACTACCTTGGCATATCTTCCAGAGGTGATTTATGTACCATTAGTGAAAAAGGTATCTTGTGTTTTATTGTTTCAATGAAATTAACTTATATTGCTTTAATTGAAGAGAGCGCACTCCAATTTGTGTTTCGTGGTTGTTAGATACTCTCCTGGCAGTTGGATTTGAAACTGCAAACACTTCATGACATATACACTTGCTTTGATTATTCAGGAAGGTATGGTTGGTTATCTGTTGATGCTCTCCTAGATAATTTGAACTTAATTGATTTGCCTGTTTATAATTTTTGTAGCAATGAAGAATATCCATATCTTAGAATTTACACTTCTTTCAATCTTAGTGATCTAGAAGAGATGAACCTGGCATCATTCAATAATTCTCTTGCACTTTTAAACATTAGTTTTTATGTATCTTAAAGTCTGAACATTAATAGGCCTGGTTTGTTGGCCTCTATCTTTTATTCTTTCAAATCTGTAGTTCTATCCACTAAGTTTTTTAGGAGTATTATCTTCCTTGGTATTATATGGGTTTTGGGTGATTTTCTTATCCTTAAGAGCAAAAGCTGCTGGATCTTTTAGGTATTTAGCTCTTTCAAACACACAGCATGGATGGTGATCATCATTTGATTTATGTTTTCTTCTATGCATTAGAGGACTCCTCAATCTATTTAGCTGTTTTCCTTCTACAGATTAAATTATCTTTCGTAAAAAATGGCAGAGTCTTTAACCTTTTTAAAGTAACTTGTACATAGTTTTTCTCCTATTTTCACTTCGAGTTATTTTTAGTTGGCCAACACACTGAAAATGCTTGCTAAACTTGAAAAAATATTAATATAGCTTGCAAATGGAATACCATGAGAAGTAAAGGGATTAAAAAATGAAAGGAATGACGGTCTGATGACTGATAATCATCGTGATCAGGAGGCAAAAGAACCTAATATTTGTAATAAATTCGATTTTCAGAACAATACATTTTCTTAACTCTATACAGTATTAGTCAGCTCAACTGTAGGTGGTACGAATACTAGAGTCTACAATCTGCATTCATATTTTCATGTTCAGTGAAGAATGCCGACATGTAAAAATGAAAAAATGTGCCAATGTCTTACAATAGAAGCATTAAACATATTGCCCATACCCTGTTTAAGTATGCAAACTTACAAATTGTTCTGCACTAGAACTTGCATCAACAGTATCCCTACAATCATTCATACTATTGTCCTTTTTTCCTTTCTTAATTGTTACAGCTTTACAATCTCTTGAATTTTCCCTTTTGTAAACCAACTTCTTGTTATCAAGTCACTGCTTGTAAGCAACTTACCGAATGTTCTCAAGTTTCTACCTGATTTTCTGGAAATTTTACCATATTAGATGCTTCTTGGTTCAGCTGCACTCTACTACCATAGACTTCACTGCAACAGGGAAGATATTTGGTGTTTAAAGGCAGAAGGAGAGTGTTATAGCATTACAGGGCCTTTCTGCAACTTACTTGTTTGATTGGCTTATTACATTCCAAGAAGTCCAAGGACTAACTTTTTAAGCATTAAGAAGCTTGGCTTTGAGGAAATTGAATGTCGTAGGTCCCGGATTTATCATGTCTTTTCTGGATGGACAATTTTGGGAACAATCCGTGACTAACTGATCTCAGTTCTTCACGGTTATACGATAATTGTCAATACTTTTTTGTTTTTTTTTTTTACCTAGTTTTTAAATCTGGTAGCTTCACCGTCTTATGCTATCAAGGGAAACTGAAATGAAAAGATAAAAAGTATTCCTCCCAAATTCGTTTGTCTTAACACGGCTGAGATAGAAGCATAGTATTATCATGTTTTGGACATTTGTAGTGACTAAGAAAACCAATAATTCAACTCAATTTGTTTGCAGTAAATATTTTTGTTTAATGTTGAACAGAATGTTGAGTAACTTGAATTTGTTATTATGTTACTTGTCTAGACTAGTTTTTGTATAACAAGAATTTAAATAAGAAGGTACTTATTACATCTTTTGATAGCTGGAAAATGGCATTAACATTTTACTGGTTTCGTTTAAGAAAATGCATTCCTTTTAACTCTCTGATTTGGCATTTCCCTTCTACTTTACTTCCTATGATCAAAAATTTTGGTCATTTGCACGTGTCTCCGTTCTGACCAGTATGATTGCAGAAGTTTATGAAAAAAACTAGGAAACCAGCTGATTAACATGGTTTTACTTTTGTTCCTATCTGCTGCAGTGTTGATGATGCGTTTCCTCCTGTCACTTTTCATTTTGAAAAGTCACTTCATCTGAATGTTTATCCTCACGAATACCTGTTCCCTTTTGTAAGTACATTCTATTATTTAACCTGGGTTTTTTGCGCTATCCATTATTGCTCTAATTACATTTTTTGCTGTTGAAACTTCTGTGATTTTACTCGTGGTTAAAATGTTGGGTTTCATTATGAGAAAGATATTACAAGCTGTTAAAAGTTTGGAATTCTTTTGAAGCTGCAATCTCATGTCATGCATAATCACTTTGTTATCAATATGGGCTACATAAGTTCCTACACTACTTCTGTTTCCTCTCTAGGGTCTTTCTAGCATCAGTATTGGTCCCCCAATCATAAGGCTTAGGATGTACACCTGTGATTACTACAAGTCAGGGATGGTGCTTCAATTAATTATAAGCATTACAATAACTAAATGAAAAGAGAAACTTTTTTACAATGAAATAGCATGATAATACAAAATAAGAGAAATTTCCTGATCCTCAAAGCTGCTGCCTGTGTTAAGAAGCCTTCATCACATATAATTTGAGATATTAGGTTTAATTAAGAAGCCTTCACTGACACACATGAATATTTAGTATTAAAAACTGCCTCTTTCTCGTTTGATAGAAGTTTGTAGAGATTTGAGAGAACAATATTGTTACTCGCTTTACTTATTAATTGTTCAAATTGGTAATTAAAGATAATTTTGGCTTTCAGAAAACATCTCTGATTCTGTAATCAATTGTTGCTACCCTTTTCATTTATGAGTCTTGGCTGGTGAAAAGTAGTCAAATTTTTGGAAGTAGCCCACGTATCATCAAATGTGTTCTCATGGTATCACTTGGTGATCTGTTTATATGGACAGATATAAAAGTTACGGATTGAATTCCTCTAAACTCCAATAAATAACTACCAAGGCACTTCAAGGGCACCATGTCCTCTACTCTCGGGGAATTATAATTCAATGTATTTATTGTCTATTAATTCATAAAAGAAGAGCAGCACTAGAAAATTGCCTCGGTCACTGTGTGCTGTCTCCTGGGTCCTTAGATAAGTAATCTTCAAGCCCATCCTTGTTAGGAAGTAGTGGTGTGTCAGTCGACTATTTTAGGTTTCTTTGCCTTTTGTGAGAGGGACAGTTTTGTATTTTAGTGATTATGGAGAAATATTAGGATGGCATCTAATTGTTGCCTAATTTCTGCATGTTTGGCAGATTTAATGGATTTGATAGGTTCAGATTCAGTGTCAACTTGTAAGAAAAGTCTTTGACTGTTGAATCCCCAGTTTACTTGGGCACAAAAACGAATGGGTATTAAGTTCCCCCTATGATCTTACACACTATGTTCCGATGGAGTGTAGAAAGTATACCCAGATAACTTGTTGGGGGTTTTGAGAACATCTAATCTGATGCATCTTCTATCCCAAGTATGATAGTATGATACCTCTTCTTTTACTGGTATTCTTTAATAATCCTGCTATAAACGTCCTTTGGAAAATCCTCTCATTAGACCTCCCATCCTTTCTCTCTCGGGCTCTCCCTAAACATACCTTATCTGTGGAATATTAGAAGGGATATTATTTAGTTTAGTTTCCAACTTTCAGTGCTTATTTTAGGAAACATAATTATAGTTTTATTTTATAGTATTTCTTACTTAGAATAAGATCTTTTGAAACCTTATATAAGGTCTTTTGCATTGTAACAAAACAACCTGATTAAATGAAATAAATTGATTTCCTTTTGCCCTCAGTTCTTCTCTATTTTCCTCTCCTTTATCTTCTTCTCTTCTATAATTCTACTCTTGCATCCTACGTCATTATCACGTCCACTTGATTCTATACAACCAGCTCTATAAAATCCCTACTTCAGAGATTGTTGCAACAAATGAATTGACAAAATAAAGGATCTGATACGTGTGTTTGCCCACCCTAGTGCCTGTAGTTAATTTTTATGGGATTGTTAAAAATTATGATGCATGGACATTTCTACTAGAAAAACGTGTCCATATCCAACACGTCGCATTGTATAATGACAATACTTGGACACTCCATGACATTGGTCCCACATGCCACATGTTGTGTTCTATTTATTATATATTTTTTAAAATTTCGAATGATACTTTAGGGACATTCCTTGGGCAAGTGTTCGATATGACATTTTCCATGTCCTATATTAAGTATAAAAATAAAGATATAATAGATAAACTTAAGAATTTAAGGAATTTAAATTGATGTTTCACCACCGTGTCTATGTCCTACAATCTAAAAAAATCACGCGTCGCTCTGTGTTTTGTCATATCCGTGTCAAGTGTCCATGCAACTTAGGTTAAAAGTATGCAAGAGGGCTTTCAACATAAGACTGGAAAAATTTTGCAAATGGTAATTCACAGATTATCATTAAGGTCGTGCTGGGTAAATTATATGGTTGAAGTTTCTCACTACCACCAACATGAAAGAGAAAATAAGTTCAAGTTATACATTACCAATGTTTTCTAGTATTTCTTAGTGAATTTATTCCCTTGCAAAATCTCTCCTCCCTCTCTCTATCTCTCTCTCTCTTCCCCCATAATCAGAGCTTATGCCCCAAATCTGTACAATATAAATGAATCAACACCATTAATTTTGCTACATTTTTTGACAGGAAGACTTGATGTGTCTTGGTTTTCAAAATAGCGGAATGCAATCCCGGGATAAACAGAATATTACTCTTTTAGGAGGTATACATGTGATTTTTTCTAGCTACTTCTTTTAATTCTGATTCTCAAATTGTTTAGTGCTGTTCTCTTCCTTTTTCACTTTATGAATTTTTTTGACCCTGCCCTCTTTAATTCAGATGGCACTTCAACCTTAAAACTTGTGTTGGCTTATAACTTTTCAATTTATTTAGCAACTAATAATTCGTACCTAGAGCCAACATTGATGATACTTTATTTTTTAACCAAACTGCTCAATATCTCTCAGGTTTTCTGAATCGCTCTCATCTTATTTCTGGCACTTTTAACTGACATCTGTCTGGATTTAGGAGAGCATCCACTTTGTCAATTAGGGTTATGGTGTTGCTCATGACGCTATTAAAAAATGAGCGGAACTAAAGAATATTTGTCATTAAAAAGAACAGAACAGAAGCAACATTTGTAGTGTATAAATTGTAACATTTGTTTGTAGAACCACTTACAACAATTATGGTTGCTATCATTGTCGTAAAAATACTTGGTACTCATTTAGTATTAGTTAATAAATTTTAGTGCTATATCTGGTTAAGATGAGTTTATGTGCCTTTGGGAAGAATTCCTAGAGATTTTCCCAGAACCTCATAAAGCCTATACAATATTTTTCAGTCATTTTGTATTTTATTTTTTTTTTTGGGTCTGATGCACATATCATTTGATAGCCTTATGCTGCTTTAGTCTAATTTCATTTCTATGGATGTTTACAGATTTGGTTCTTTCAAATAAGCTGGTCCTCTATGATCTTGAAAACCAAACAATTGGATGGACTGAATATAACTGTAAGTATATGCACATACAGATAATTGGATTGTGCATCTATAATCTATTAGTAAATGTAAATGATATTAGTCAATATCCTTTATCTTCACTTTCTTGCTGGACTCCAAACGGGAGGGTTGATTTGAAGTTGTTCTAGGTGTCAACATAATTATCTGTATTTAAATTCGCATCAATATTCTTGGGTGATCCAAGATGGGATATAACATTTAAAAAAGTTGACTATGGATTGCTCATATAAATCCCTATATTTTCAGAACCTGTTGCGCCTTTTTCAATTAAACTAAGCCCTTATTTGGTTTGGATTAAAATCCAATTAAAATTTCAAGTCAAAGTCAAAATTTAATTTTAACCACACATTTTATGGGACCCATAACTTTTTAACCACACATTTCATCAATATTTATCAAATTTTTTATAAAAATCTGATTTTAATCTCTATTAAACAGGGCTAAAACCAAACCAACCAACGAAAAACCCCATCCTGGAGACTAATCTCTAGGTTTCATAAACCAATTTTACATCTTCTGATTGTTTTGTCATTGTCACTGTCGTACTCCTGTAGAATTTTTCCCATTCTTAAAAAATTAAGAACCCTGTAACATAAATTATAATTATGTCTAACTTCCAGAGGCCTATTATGGATCGTTGTAAAATTCTTGTCTTGGAAGACCTCACATATTACAACTAATAATAGCTTCCCATAGCCAACTTAATAGCCCTGGAAAATAGTATCAGTTAATTGATAAATTGATGCTATATGTGATGGAGAATGAGAAAGCACGAAATCTCTCCTGCTAGATTGTTGTTTTGCTTTCTTCTACTAATCATGGCTGGTGTGAGGTGTGAGTTGTGGGTTGTTACTTATAATTGGGTGATGATGAGCATACCGTATCTGGAAATTGGAAATGAGTAGTTTGGATCTTTCTGAGTATTATATAGATATTCAAGCTACATTTGCAAATCCCTGTTACAGTATCTGGTGTAGTCAGTTTTCTTTCTTCGCACTTCCCTTCCTTCTTTTCAAGTTCAACTCTCGCTTGGCTTTTCTTTTCTTGGTTCTTTTCTTCAATTTGAGAATGTCTACTTTGCCGTGGCTGTGGGACTTGATTATTACGTCGTAACATGGGCCTCTTAGACAAATGTGTTATGCTATGCCTGTTAACTAATTAAAATAAGGATGCTGTGTATGAAAAATAAGAGAGCTTTTCCAAGCTAATGAATTGTTGCTTAGTAATGCCCTGTTTTGGAGCACATATTTTTCAACAGCTTCAACTAATGGTTCCTTTAAGAATCTCTTCAAAGTGGCTCTCGTGTTCTTGTGCTTTTCCTTGAGCAGTTCTCAAAAAGGCACTTCTGAGTATCTAAATTGTGATATGATGATGTGTGCATAAAATTTCTACACTAAAGCTATGATTTCAGGAATTGTTTTGCAATTTATTTGTAATTGACTTGAAATCCTTCATTCTAGGGAAATTGGAGTAGATTCTGTTTTAATCTTTAGGCTCAAACAGAAGAACGTTAGATATCATGTTGATGTTCTCAATGCTTCCCACTTCAAGTTCGACAATTTTTGCGGTAGTAATATATCTGTATATCCCGCACAAATGCAATGCTTAGACTTTCTGCACAAAACCTTGTGGATGAATATTGTGATATATCTTGACATTTTATTGTCTAAATTTCTTGTTGATTCCAGGCTCGTCGAGTATTAAATTGAAGGATGAACTTACTGGGTCAGTACATCTAGTCGGTGCTCACTCTATATCCCGAGGTTGCATGCTCAATGTCCCAATGGTTTTGTTCTCTTTGCTGCTAATGGCTTTACTGCACGGTATTTTAACCGAACTGCTATAGTTATTGTGAATATTACCGAACAAAATACTTGAAGATAGAAAATGTTGGAGTTTAAGAAAACTCACAATCGGAGCAAATGCCTGCTTATAAGTGTGCATCATTTAACAAAAGGAAGACGAGATAGGAAAAGGTCATAGCATCATAAACTTATTCAGTTGTGCAATCTTAAATACCACGTCCATTTTTGTAATCATAGGACAGCATGATGTAAATAGTCCAGTGTACATATGCTACATGTTTGGCAAGAACTATTCTACCGAAATGGACGATATAATTGGTCAAAATTTAGCTTTTTTTCTTCTTGAAATAACCATAGAGTGGTGCTAATGATTTTGCCATGTCAAACTTGCTAGTCTTATTTTCCTCAAGATGTTTATACATATATCCTTCAGATAGATGTTGCACTAGAGATGGCAACTAGGCGGGGTTGGAACTGGGCAGCAGTTACCATCCCCACTCCGTCGGGAATTTTCTGGACGGGGATTGAAAGACCCATTTACCACCTCATTTTATATATATATACTTCGTTTAGCCAACTTAAGATATCGTTATAATCACTTCACAACCACCTCATTAATGCTTTTTATTATTTACGGGACCCACAGAAAATGTCTCACAAAGTTGGTTAAAAATTCATTTGTAAGATCCATTAATTCAAACAAAATTGACGGCTTAAGTGAGTTATACTATTTTTGTTGATGTGTTGATTGATATATAGTGTTGCATAATGACACAAAAACGAACGTCATTTTATTCAAATAAAGAATTTCATTAAATTCGATAGCCATCACAAAATAACAAAATTCACTTACTACTCTTTCACCTCAAATAATTTTCTTCTTACATTTCGGCCATGTTTGAGCCATCTTTTTCTTCCCTAAAAATGAAAAATATGACTGTTATCCATCCTATCAAACCATTAATTTTGAATTTCTATCTCTTGTATGGGGCCTAATAACGGCTATATTTTTCATTCTCATTCTAGAAAATGTGGCTCAAACGGGGTTTGAGTCACATTAAATTTCTCATTCTTATTCTTCTATTCATTTTCAACCACACATTTTTCAATAAAATAATATTTTTCATAACATAAATAACTTTTTCTTCTTTTTCAACCATATATTCTCCATCAATTTACTATTTCAAAATACATTCTTCCAAAATAATATTCATTAAACACACCTGATGGAGTTGCTTTCTTGAATACTATAAAAATTAATAAATAAATTACTTTGCTAGGAAGAATTCTAATAATCTACATAGAAAGGTACAAATTGCATGATTCACAAGTTTTTATTATCTTACTTTGGTATTTTCTTTCTTATTTAGCCTCTGTTTGCCGTTCATTTTTTAGTAGTAGAAAATGAATTCTGTGACCGTTTGAGCACGAACTTCAAAAATAATAAGAGATGGAATCATGGAAGTCAACAATTTCGACAAATTGGAGCTCTGCAAAGGTAGTATTTTTTCTAAAAATGGGGAGAAAATGGGAAACAAACATATACACAATTGAAAAAATGAAATGATATGACATATTTAAAATAATTATTCTACATAAATTTGACTCACCAATCATGTTGCACTATAAGTCAACTATGCACATTTAAACATTTGAAAACTCCACCAAAATGAATATTGATCATACACCAAACACGTGGAAGAAAAATAAATATATAATAAACCAACATTGTGGTCGTTAAGGAATTAACGTTTTGACAAAATGGGCGGTGCAGCGCCAAGGGTCGCCGTGTGTGGCGGCGGCCGAAATTTTCAGCCACAAGAAAGAGAGAATAGATTTTCCCATATAATTCTAGAAGCCTTGATAGGTTACAGATTTTTGTTGTTTTAACCAAGTTAATGATTATTTTATTTATTTAAAATAAAATTATTAATTGTTATAGCAAAGTCGGGAAAATGATTTTATCTTTACACGAAACAAGTCATACTCCGTGACCTGATCGATTATGAAAAATAAGTTAGGTAAGGAATTCGTATGAATCCTACAAAATGTTTGAAAAATTAAGTGCATAGAAGTTTTGAGTTCTACATAACGTGTAGATAAAAATAGAATTTAATCATGTGGAAATTACATAAAACAAGAGTTTTCAAGATTCAATTTCAAATTTCAGATACGAGATTTCATTTTTCAAAAATCAGATATTGAATTAATAAGTAAATATTATACCCACCCAAACTCTAATTTTATTGCATGTCTCTTCCTCTTCTCCCTCTTCATTTCTTTCCCTTCTGTTTCCAGCAATCAATGACCTATTCAAACTCTGGCAACCGGCAATAAAGGAGTTAAACCGGCCAACGCTGCTTGGTGTCAGACACTGCTGAGAACGGCTCTGATTGTCGCTGCTCCGGTTATAGTGGCGCTCAAAGCGTCATTGATCTGAGCTACGCGCCTTGAGTGCCGATGATCTTAGTAGCGACGCTCAGTTTGCTACTGCGCAATGGTGAACTAAGCGCCTTGTGCGCGATTTGTGCTGTTTTACAGTGGTTTGTGGTGATTTTTGTGGGGGTGTTGGATATGGTGGTAGATTTTGTTTTGTTGGTGGCAGCGGTGGTTGTGATGTGACGGTCTGCTGAGTTAGTGGTGGTCGTGGTCGTGGTGCGGCATCCAGGTTGCTTTGAAGTTCGGCTTGGGATTTGATTTTTTGGTGGTCTTTGGGTGGTCGTGGTTGTGATGTTGGTTGCGATGGTGAAGTTGGCGGTCTGGAGAGGAGATGGCGATGGTGTTGGTAATGATGGCAAAAAAACTCGCTCCGCCCTGACGGGTTGGTGGGATGGGGCGCGGAGGAGGTCCCCAAAGCGCCCCGAACCCGCCCCCATGAAAAATAAAAAAAATAATTAACTGCAATTTTTTTAAAAAAAATTAGTTAACTGGAAATTTAAAAAACAAAAAATTAAACGGGGCAGAAAATGGGGCAAGCCCGCGGTTCAAACCCGTCTCGTTGTCATCTCTAGGTGTTGATGGTGGAATGGTATGCGGTGGTGGTGGTGGTGGTGGTGGTTGAGTGTGATGTTGGAGATGGTGTAGGGTGTTGGCGGTAGTGTAGGATACTTGCGATTTTGGATTTGATTTGTTGGTGGTGTCTGGGTGGCAGTTGTGGTGGTTTTGATCTGATAGAGGTTGTGGTTTTTGTTGTCGGCATTGGTGGAGGCGGTTGTGGTGATTTTTGTTGGATTTAGTGGTGATGGATCTAGCGGTGATAGCTATAGTTTTGTAGTTGAAAATAATGGTCAGTGATGGTGGCGACAAAGGTGGCGGTGCTGCTGCTAGAGGGAGTGGTGCGGTGGTGGTCACAAATGTTGTTGTGGTCACAATTATTTGGTTGATTGTGATCATTAAATTGGTTAATCTGCGACTAATGAAAAAGATAAATTGTGACCAAGAAATAATGTGTGATTTAAAAAATTGTTAATTTGTGACCGATAATTTGAAACTTATGACTGTCTAATAAGTTGTGATTTGTGATTGATAAATAAATTGTGACGTATAATTTTTTGATTTGTGATCAATGAACAAATTGTGACCTATAAGATTTTGAATTGTGACCGTAAGATAATTTGTGACGTAAAATTTGTGATTTGTGACCGATAAATAAATTATGATGTATAAATTTTTGATTTGTGACCAATAAACAAATTATGACCTATAAAAACTTTTAATTGTGACCGTAAAATAATTTTTGCATATAAAAATTGTGATTTGTGATCAATTATATGAAATTTGTGACCAAATTTTATGGAATTGTGACATTAATATATTTAATTAATAAAATATATATTTAATTAATAAATTTATAAATAAAATTTAAAAAAGTCTGAAATTTTAAATTTTAAACCTTGATATCTTAAATTTAAAATCGGTAAAACTTAACCTCTTAATTATGAAATCTTCTCTTTAAACAGCTTATAAGTAATTATAATTTTTGTCAAACATACCCTCTATGTCATATTATAAGTCGACTGTGCACATTTTAAAACGAAGAAGAAAATGAATGTTAAGACACTGAACACGTGGAAGATAAATAAATATATTAAAAATACACTAGGGTTGTTAAGTAATAATACGTTTAACAAAATGGGTGGTGCACGGCCAAGGCTCGCCGTGTGTGGCGGCGGCCGAAGATTAACACAACAAGAAAGGGAATAAATTTTCCCAAACAATTCTAGAAGCCTTGTTAGGTAATATAATTTGGGAAATGGATCTATTTATGCTACATGAAATAAGTCAAATTCATGACCTACTCGATGACAAATGGTGTCCTTATAAGTAAAAATTGAGACCACAATATCAAAAAATGTACATTAAAGACAAAAAATGTCGTATCTTTCTATGCGGGTTTTTTAGAATTTTCGAGATTCGAAGTTTATCTTACATGAATGAAGAAACCGGCCAAATTTAGTGGCCTAAGCTATCATGAAAGATAAGAAATAAAATAAGCTTTTATGATGTTGAATATTGAAAACAAATAACATTTCAAATCGAGGCCTAATTATCATCTATCAAATTGTTTACCCTCTCTCACATGCACGCGGACCTCGCGTGAATAAAAAATCCCAAAATGCTGTCCCCACCCCCTTATTGTAAATAGTCGACAAGGGATTAGGTAAAAAAAAATTGGTACATATAGCATAGTTCAATTATCATTAGGTGGATCGCTTTATTTATTTATTTAACTAGAAGTAAGAATATTGTAGTTATTTTATATTAAAAATTAACATTTAACAATCAGCTAAACGGAAATTGCGTTGCTCACAAAAAAGAAAAACGCTAGGGACCAAAATTTGTTATCGATACCACTTTTTGTGAAAGGTCGGTAGCATCGCACATGGGCTACTTTTGAGAGGTAGAATATTAGACAATTTTTTTTTTTTACTTATTTCGACGATAAAGTAAAATTTATTTGAAGCAAGTCACTTTAATTACTTTTTCAAGTAATTGTCTAAAATAATTCGGTGATGCAAAACTAAGAAGAAAATTTATTTTTTCTAAGCTTAGTCAAACAAGTTTTTCTCCTCTTGTGATCAAACACGGAAAAAAAGTGATTATATGGTCAAGAAATTATGCAACATTACTTTGATTTTCCAAAATTTTTTGCTTATAAGTCAATGCTGTGAATTCTAACCTTTCATGAGGATAGACATTTTACCCAAACACATGCAATCTGATATTAAAAAATAATTTTAAATAAATTAAATTATAAAAACAGTATTGGAGTAGTTGGGAAATAATATATTTAATGGCGGTTTATGGAATTTCGGCCAAGTCTCCAGCTCTTGACATGACAGGAGAATTGAACGGACTAGGAATTTCGCAAAGCTTCTAGAATTTTATTATTATTAGTATTATTATTTGTTATATTTTTTTTTTATTTTTGAATAAATTATGCATTATTTTATATCTTTTCAAATATAATAATTATGTCCAAAATTATTACAATCCAATTGACGAAATTGTTGCGTGGACAGGACAAGATTGTCCACTTACTGATGTGGCATGAGTCTTACTCTATACGTGAGAATAGTAAGTAAACTTCTTTACAAGTGGACAAGAGAATGTTTCTAATCCAATTGAATGTCACGTCTATTGCAATAACGGATCAGGTTGCGAGCTTGCTCGTGTGTCATAGAATAAACAATCATCTCGATCATCGAGACTTACTTGAATATAGAAATGTCTCTACTGTCTCGAGGCTTTTCTGAGCAAAGAAATGTTTAGATTTTTAACACTTGATCATAAACATGATTAAAGGTCTCGAATAGCATTGAATTTGGACAAGACTCATCTCAGTGCAATTTCGACAGCTCGACTTTGATGTTAATACGTCATGCCTTTGCATGAAAATGAAGTGTTCCTAAACAAAAATGTCATAAATACAAAAATATCACTTGACAAGCTCCTATAAAATAGGTCATTGCACAATGAAGATGTGAGATTCAAATTCAAGGACTAAGAGGAAAACTTATGGAGAAATTAAGTGAAAAATTATACTGTCCATTTAAAAAGTATTATCGATTGTTTTAGATCAACAGTATATACAATTATAATTTCTGATATTATACGTTGATTTTTTTTGGTCAAATCAAAAATTTATTATGTATTCAATAAAATAAATGATACAATTCAATGTAAGATTGAAAAAGAAATCATAAATTTATTATTGTATGGTTATGGACATGTATAATGATGAATAACACCACACCATTCATCAAAATGAGCTAGTTTAGCGCTTTTCCTCTTGTGATGATTAAATTGACACAATCATGGAGATAAAAATTAATGATTAACCTAACCATCCCACTCTACATCCAAGCATGTAATAATTAGTATGAAAATAAATGGTTGAAAGCAAAATTATAAATTATAAATATGATATTTTGTAGAAATTACTATATGCACTCTTATTGAACTATTTATAACATTTCCTTAGTTGACAAATTTCGAAGATGTTAATCAGTACAAGTGAATTTGAACTTATTAATATGATATTTTGGAGAAATTATTATACGCGCTCTTGTTGGACTATTCATAACATTTCCTTACTCAACAAATTTTGAAGATGTTAATCAGTTCAAGTGAGTTTGAACTTATAAATATGACATTTCGTAGAAATTATTACATTCACTTGTATTGGACTATTCATAGCATTTCCTTACTCGACAAATTTCGAAGATGTTAATCAGTACTAGTGAATTTGAACTTATTAATATGATATTCCAGAGAAATTATTACACGCATTCTTGTTGGACTATTCATAACATTTCCTTACTCGACAAATTTTGAAGATTATTCATCAGTACACGTAAATTTGAACTTTATTCTTTTCTGAAAATTATTATATGAACTCATATTGGACTATTCATAACATTTCCTTTTCTCGATAAATTTTAAAGATTATAAATTACTCATCAGTGTTGAGACTACTTTTAAGTACAACAATTACTTCTAATAAAAACAATGTTTCCAATATTAATTCAATATCAAATATCAAATGCTCGTAGCTCACATGAATAAATTATGTGAAATAAATCTTTTAACAAACGTGGCCTGATTCTTTTGACTCATATTACGTTGTCTGGCATATAATTAGGTACTTGTCACCTAAGTATATTCCATTCAATAATAAACAATTAACTTAAGGATTTGTTTGGTCCCTGAACTTATAAATGTACTCGTGACTGGTCCCCAAGCTTTAAAATATCAATATCTAGCTACTAAAATATATAATATATACCCCTTTAGTCCCAAAAATCGATTGTGATGGGTTGATTTGAAGTCCGTTAACTATCCAAAAAAGTCGTGGATGGCTCATTTGAAGACAATCGTGGTCAACCAAAATATGAGTGATCAAACAACGCTAAATAAATACGCTTCATATAAAAAAACAGATACGTCCTCTTTCTTCTTTGAAAGAAGATTTATATCCGTTGGTTTTAATCCTTTATTTCTTCAAGCGAAAGGAACACAGATAGAATCAGGCCGATGTTCAATTTGTCTTTCTGAATATCTCTCAATATTCCGACTATTTACGAAACGCGAAGAGTCGACGATCAATTCCACCTGGAAGGCAATGAGTTACTCATACAACATGTCCTTATACAATGCTCAAGG
>CAIGRS010292198.1:0-16777 GCA_903798395.1 Fraxinus floribunda
TTTTTGTAAGGGAAGTAGTACTCATATTTACTGCTTTCCTTTTATTCTTTACTTTCACTGTTAGGGAAGTAGTACTTCCTTATTTATTGATTTCTTTGATATCATTTGTAACCACAGTATTCCTCCGCCACAAGTGAGGATATTTTAATAAAATCTCGGAGGTACCGCCCTCCTTCAACAAAAAAAAAAAGTGAAATAATATAAGGTATCATTACAAAAAGTGTTTCTGCTTATCCCAACATACATTGGTTGAAGATATTTTTTCACCAATGTTGTGAAATGGTCGTTATCCACTATTCTTTGCTGCAACTCAGCATTGGCAACGAACTTCATCATTCCCTTGCAAGTGTTTTTCCTTCGAATACATCTATGTATTAAGTGTAGTATAATCAAGATCGGAAGGAGTACCAAATTGCAGTTGTGTTTGAGATACAGCAACAAGCCCATGTTTGACTGTACATTTGAGAATTGAGGTAGTGATGATTGAGGTAGGTAGTACCGATACACTTTTTCCATCCCAATCATGTTTGGCAGTATTTACATACTCTTGAACTCCATCAATTGTACAACTCGTTTGGATTAATTTAAAGTGTTTCCAACCCTTTATAGATTTTTCCCTTTCGTTTCCATCTTGCATCGAGAATTTCTTGTTCCTGATGGGCAGCATATTCATCAATGTCATCCAAATTAATTGGATAACTAATTTCATGAGCATCGTCAATGTCCATTCCCAGCAAATCGTCGGGAATGAAGGCGTCATTGAGACTGGCAAATTAATTGTGAAATTGAAATTATGGCATCATAGGAGGGTGGCTAACCTAACAAGCCCTCAACAAAAGCATTAGGATCCATGTTTACGTAATAGAATAGAATGTATGTTAAGAATACGGTGAAATAGAATTACAATAGAGAATGGAATTTGAATGGAATTGAAATAAATAAATTGGATGGTGTAGTGTAGAGAATAGAATTGAGAGAATATATGCTAATAGATATAGAATTGAATGTAATAAATATTTATGTGTATGTAATAGAATTGAATAATTGATAGTAATTTAATATTTTAATTGTAGAGAGAATGTAGAAAAGAATAGATAGTTTGTATGTGTGAAAATTGGTTGAAGTTGTGTGGTATTTATGAAGTTCTAAAAAAATTCAGTGACGGACCCAACTATCACTTACAAAGTTTGTGACCGTTTTCAAACTTTTAAAAAATGACCCTATGATCATTGTGGCTTGACGAGCCACAAGCCGATAGCTAAGCTTTCTCGCCTACAGAGCCTCCCGCTCGGCTCGGGCTTATCTCGAAACGAGTCCGAGCATCTATGGGTCGAGTCCTAACAAGTCGAGCCACGAGCCGCTTGACCCTTTTGCCACCTCTAGTTGTGCTTTATATCTTTGTAAAATTACAAGGGATTTACAGATTTCTTAAGTTTTGGGGCAAGGACTTGTCACTTTATTATTGATGAGCCTAAAGCAAATTCTCCATGTTTGGCTTTCATTTTTTCAAAAGCTCATTTTTCAAAATTCATTTTCATTCACATTTTCCCATAGAATAATTTTATATGTCAATTCAAAATTTTTCCTTATTTTTTAATTACACATTCCCTAAAAAATCATATTTCAAAATACGTTATTCCCCGGAAATGGGGCTCAAACTGGGCTCTAATTCTGAATAGTTCCATGATACATGCCCTCCTCACATTGAGTTAGTTGTTGCTTTTATAAGATTCCCTAAATCGCTTGATTATTGACAAGCCTATAGCTTTCGTTGTATGATGCCTCTCTTATACTGCTGTGTGGTTAACAAGATGTTTATATGATTCCCTTTAACGAGACAACATTTACCAATAATGCTTTGAATTGCTCTAAGCTCATTGGTAGTTTAACCATCTTAGGTGTTTTGGTTCGACCATTAAGCTTCAATTCAGCTTCGCCTAGGTGGAATTTGAGCTTAACCAATACCAGGCAATTATGGCAAAATTTATTATGAACTTTTGGTGACATTTCGATTATACCACATAACTGTACGAAGTAACGATGCAAATAAACTAATAGTTAGGCTAGCGTTGTTGCAAACATTTTTTTTCCCAAATGAAGGGTTCAAATAAAAGCCAGAGTAACCAAACTTTTAAAAAGAAAAGGAAATTAACACGTTTGAGACCCATTTTAATAAAAAAATATATATATATTCTAAAAAAAATTAATATATAGTTAAAATGTTAGAAAAAATTTTGAATTTACATAAAAAATTCTTTCATTGGAAAAATATAAAATGAAAAATAAACATTACGTAATGGAGCTCAAATATAGACCAAGTAAATTTAGCAAATAACATGATCAATGAAAATTCATACATCTTTAACAACGCTAATAATCGATTTCATTCAGTTAGTAGAAACACCTGTGGGGACGGGGGCAAATATATTAGTGCGCTGGAGAAAATTTCTCCATTTAAACCGCCTTACACTAAAAGATGAGAAAACTTAGCCTCGTTTTTCTAATCCCAACGTGTGGGAGAAATGAAGGGGCAGACGCGAGGAACGATAAATAGCTTAATGTCCCTGGTTTTCTTTGCCGTCTGTTATTCTTGCTTGTTGATGAGGAGTTACAGATGTTGCTGAAGAGCTTCTTGTGTCTTTGTCAACTACGAACTCATTTGGCTGATCCAAATTCCTTTCTTTCAAAGGATTGTTATTTGGGAAAGCAGAGCGCATTGCTCTTGGTAACTTCAAAGGAATATTAGCCTCAATATTGCTTTCTAATTTTAACGGGTCTTCAGCTTCTGATGTTGTAGGTGGTATAGCAGGGACAAGTTGAATAACTGACTTGCGCCAATTTTTCCTCTTTTTGGGTTTTGGTGCATTTGATTTTGCCTGCAAGTTAACACCGTTCATTTGAGATAGCTAATTATGGAAAGAACTTTGGAAATTGCAATCAAACAAATCCATTAAAATTTTTGTAAAAGCTTAGAGCAATAGTGAACTCTAACCAGGTTATTCCCGATGTCCGATAAAGGCTTCCTTTCAGCCCCGCCATCATTTGTGATTACAGACTTCTCAGATAGAGCACTCTGAAGTAACTTTGCTCCTTCCGCAGCAAGAACGTGGCTTTTCTCAGTTTCAGTTGTCATTGATAAATTTCCAAAAGCTTCAACAAATTCTGGTTGCTCCGACCCTTTCCTAGAAGCTTCCTCTGTGTTGCTGCATTTTGTGGGTTCACAGCTACAAGATGATCCACAACTACGCTCTGCAGTTCGACATTCACATCTCATTGTCTTGCATGAAGAATATTTACTGCATGAGCAGCAGATTCCGTCTTTTGAGGTCACGAATTCTTGTTCTTTTACATTCGACTCTAGTTCAAGATGATTATCAATTTTAAACTGCTTTTTCCTAGCTTGGCGCCTTTTTCTTTCTTTAGTAAGTACCCACTCAGCGTCGTCATTGCTACAGATATCAGAATCCTCTTGCTGAAGATCGTCATCAGATGTGTCCATATCTTCTAACAACTCGTAATTATACCCTCTGCCGCTGAAAACAATGGAGTTCCGAGATCCCTGGAAAAAGAAACCATCAATTATTTACTGTTGGTTATATCTAAAATGAGCGTGCAAAAAATATGCATAAAGGGGCCACACAAATGATGTTGTAAGAGCAAACCTTTGGCCGCAAGTCATAAGCATGACCTTCACTGTCGTTGAGCACACGAGTTTCAGAACTTTCAGTCATTTCTCTCGACTGTCTCTTTGAAGCAAACTTCTAACAGACATTCAAAGAAAAATTGAAGAAAATATCAACGTCAGAAATAGAAAAATCTATAATCCTGAGTATAGTGGAATAGGGATCATGAGAGAAACAAAAGAAGTTAAGCAGCAGATTAGCATGCGATGGAACAAATGTTAACTGGTTACACAGACCAACAAAATATATTTTAGTTCATTTTCCAGGTCAAGTGATCTTATTCATACGTATTGACAAGCTCTCTTATAGATGAAAATGCACTAACCATTAACTTCTCGTGACGACTGAGTTCAGCCTTTTGCACTTCCAGCTGTCTAACCAAATTGACTATTTTTTCTTTCAAATCTCTGATTTCACAATCCTTCTCTCTGCAGTTGACTTCTATATCCCTTAGCTGGCATCTTTTAGAAATTGAAGAGGGTGGTGTTGTCAGATAAAAATAAATAAATAAATTTGTAAAGTGCCAAGTGCATTTGTGGAAAGCTTTCAACTCCTGAAGAAACGACTACCTGGAGGAGGATGTCAAGTTGAAAAGGAAGTTCATGATAGTTTTTGCTTCAGCAAGGGAACGAACATAGTTCCACCTTCCTCTGTCATTAAATGCTCGTTCACGCTCCTCTGCTTCTGATAATTGAGATGACATAGAAATAAGGGTACTCGATGCAGTAGCTACCATGTTTTCAAGAGCAAAAATTCTTGAATTTCTAGCACAAGGAGACATTGTCTGTGGGCCTTCACTGCAATGGATACCCATCAGATAAAAGTGTTTTAGCCAACTGATGTCATATAGTCAGTAAGACAAGACACTGAACAGAGAAAAACAAATGAACCTCAATGAAGTATTTCAGCATTATAATTTCAGACCTCAAGTACTTCTGCTTGTGAAGTTGTGCTTCATCCTTCAGTTCTGCAAGCTCTTTAGCCATTCTAGTCCTCCTATAGTTGCAAAGTTATTCTTATCAAATTGGAACATACATAATTCTTGCAACAGGTCGAACAACAATTACACCTTTTAAGAGAAAAAATGAGAGCAATAACGAAAAAGACAAAAAATTGTAGTAATGTAGAATTTGTTTGGTCAGAAATAATGATACCCTATTTCATCACTCATTATAAGTTACAATCTACTGGTGATTAGCCTAGTAAATGAGATGATGAATAGATGTGAGTTTTTCGAAATGAGAATAGAAAATTAAACCAGTGATAGCTTCCCAAAAGCTGTTTATCATTTAGCATTTGACATGGCGAATGAGGAAGACATGAAAATCATAATGGCAGATCCTCTGGGAAGAATGCCACAGAAGAGGTAGGAATTTATTCTCTTTGGTATAAACTTCCTGCCAGTTATGATGACTGCATCATATAACAAGGAGCGTTCATAGACCGCCAAGTACCCATTAGTACTACAAGTTCGGAGAAGAAGTAAACATGACAAGTCCAAAGAGTGAACTGAAAACTATACACGAATTGTCAATTATACATGTGGACTCATATATCTCTTCCTTTCCTTATACCCTTTTCGTGTACCCCTTTTCTTGGAGCTAATGAGCTTGACAAAGAGTGCCAACATTGAAAACCCTGAACCAACCATTCTACTTGACTGACAAGAAACTTCCCAGCAGCTTCCAGTTCACATCCTAATACTCCCCTCAACATAGATAGGTTCCATTTTATTCCAAATTAGTAACCTAAAAGTTATTATTTTAGTTAAACTTTTGGCTATAGTGTTTTAGTTTGTAACAATCATTTTCGAGAGAGGTACTACAAAATCACTTTGGATAAATGACAACACGGATCAAACATTCAAGAAGAATTTTATACTAATTTCAATGCCACATTATACAATTTACAAACAAAAATTTAATCAAACATCTTTACTTTAGTTCACCATATTTGAAAGAACCTGCTTTAGTATTTAAGCCATCACATCGACTCTCATGTTTTGTTAAATGAAGTCAAACTTGGTGTTCTGATTTTCTATTTCAGGTTTGATTAGTAAACATCTTACATGATTATTAATGGCAGAGTATATATAACTAAAAGGGGAAAAAGGAAGTTGAATGGTCATTCATAGCAGTCAATTATATTATGTCCAAATTTTCAGAAGAGAAGAAGTCTACGGGTAAAATAGGTGAGACTAGAAAATGACAAGCCAATCACCCAAGAAACATAATAGGCAGATATAATGAATGACCAAAATCCAAGTGGGTTAAAAATTTTTGGATGTTAAATACTATTGGATGGGTTATTCTATTGGCATTGGAAGCACGTCACATTATGGCAAGGTAACGTTTCATGGTTTAATGAATCTTTTACTTACTTGATGGGTTGGCTAAGAGATTACTTATGGTTAAACTTCCAGAGATTATACCTATTTACAAAAATTACCTCAACGATTCCTGATCGAACCTATATTTGCTTAATGGATACAATCGGCTCATGGAAAAACTTCATATGGGTTCAATGTATTTTTATCTTCAACGAGTGGTCCGGCATTCAATGCGGGTCAAATAGATACCACAAAATTTTCAATATTTAGGTCTCATGGTATCCAACATCACAGTGGTGCAAGTAGACACAAAGGATTACAATAATGAACAAATATCTAAGGCATAAGGATGACATAATGCAACTGAATACCATCAATATGGATGTGANAAAATTTTCAATATTTAGGTCTCATGGTATCCAACATCACAGTGGTGCAAGTAGACACAAAGGATTACAATAATGAACAAATATCTAAGGCATAAGGATGACATAATGCAACTGAATACCATCAATATGGATGTGATCTTATTTCGCAATCTTGGATAATTTTATAGCCAAACTAACAAGTAGTGAGAGCAAACATGCATTATCTATCACATTAAATTAGATGAAACTGCTACTACATGTAATGGCAAATTGTAGATACGAATAACATTATACTTGTTTCTAAATATATATTTCTTCTGTCAGAATTTGAATAGATAAATAAAATTTTATATGAAGAGATTATTTTATTTTACTGCAAAAACAATAAGATAACAGTGCATATCAAACTTTGCTTTAGCATAAATTATCAACAACATAGATTATTTAAATCCATATGGGGAGTCAACATGAAAATTTATTTAACTGCAGGTGTATCCATGTAATTTCAAATTGGGCAAGAACTGAGTAGAAATACTGTTTTATCTTCAGAGGTTTCCATGCTCCATCCAAGAATTGATCAAAAATGAAAGGTAAAGAAATTAAATTTCAAAACAAACATAATAGTTAAACCTACTTTAAAAATCAAAGCAGAGGATAATCTGAATTAATAAAATCTCATCCACAACACATAGCCAAAAGAAAAAAAGTATTGGTGAACTAGTGTGTTGCTCTCAGTGTTCACAGCAATGGGAAAAATTAAATGGTCCTAAGTGCTAATGAATTATTGAAAACTTACTCTTCTTTTTGTCGCTCATATTCTAATCGAACTTCATGTACCCGGATAGTAACCTCGAGTTCATCCTCAATTGTCTGCATTAGTGTCTTCAAATAAACAAAAATGTGTTACTTAAGAAATAACTGCATAACAAATCCAACAAGAACATTAATAAAAACTTGTGTATCTATAGAACTCTTCCATTCGTCACTCGTGTCAATAAAAATTGACGATATCACCCATTTTTGGAGTTAGGGATGAACAAAACTCCCGAACCAAACCGAATCAAGCAATTCTTCTTAAGTTTAATATCCGAACAAGTATCTAAATAGAAAACTGACGGGTTCGATTCGATTCTCGGTTCTAAACCAAGAACTAAATATCCCTAATTTTTTATCTTAAATAAATCAAATTATCTTCTTTTTTTAAATAACTTTCTAACTAATTAATTTAGTTCAAACCCATAATATGATTTCACTATTTCTAATTTTTAGCCACTCTCAACTTAAAATTTTTTATCTTAAATAAATCAAATTATTTTATTTTTTTTTCTACATAAATTTGTTAACTAATTAATTTAGCTTAAACCCAAAATATAATTTTCCTATTTCTAATTTCCAGCCCAAGTCCAATTAATCAAATTGACCTAAATTTTACCGAAATATCTTATTTTCCTGTAATAGTGTTGTTTATGTCGTTCTGGAGAAATCGAATTGGAAGCCTCTCTTTACTATTGTGAGCTCTCTATTTCCCCTTGTGATTTTAATAGCCAAATCTATGAAGAACTCAATAAAGAGGTACAAAAATATCATGGGATTGGATTACGTTATTTTGTAACAGTTAAAATTGAATATGTCATTAGTTGAATTAATGTAGTGTTATAAATATTAAAAAAAAAAAAAAATTATTGTACGAAACCCGAGAACCAAATGAAACCAAACCCGAACGGTTTCATAATTAAATTTGGACCCAATGGTTCCACTTACTAAATACCCAAAAATTCGGGTTTGATAGAACTGGACCATGTCCAACCCTATTTGGAGTGTCCTTGTGATGACCTGAGTCTGTACCCAAGTCATTAACTCATACATATTGTGCACTTTGGGAAAGTCTGTACCAACTCTACTTCTCAAAGCTTTCTATCGCGTCTATATGATTCGAATTCTTGAACTCCTACTTTGTGAGAGACTTAAATTGAATCTTAATACCAAAAATTTGTATTCACGAGATACAATATAAAGCCGCGAGGGTAAAATGAGAACAGGCTCTCCAAAACGGACAATACATATGAGTTAACGTTTTAAGCACAGGCTCGAGTGGTTACAATCCTACTTTCACACATTTCACGAGATATTTCGCCCGCCATCAAAGGTTTAGTACTCTTTATACTCTCTATATTAATTGTCCTTGTATATTGTGTAACAATCAAAATACAAGACAACTTGCCTACTAGATCAAGTACTACACATCTATATTTCATATATGCTAAACCTATATCATACACCTAGCAAGCCCCTCCAGTAATCGCATACCTGAATTCCAAGACCATTTTTATTTCCACCACCTGCATGGATGCAAAAGAAATAAGATATTAAAACTTGTATTATAGACATCCAAAAAAGCAAAAAAGTATCGTAATCCAACCAAGTGTTTCGCGCGAAGTTTTTCGAGATTCTAGCAATTCTTTGAGTCGTTTAGTAGCCATAGAAGCTTCTTCAGTCTTTCGTTGTAAAACCTGAAATATCAGTGTATATAAAGTAAAACATATAAATATATAGTTAGAGAAGTGAGATTTTTTTACTAGACATCAACTTACCATCTTTTGCCTCTGATTCAATGCCAAAAGCTTATGCATTTCATACTCATTCCTTCTTCCCTCTTTTTTTAGCTACAACGAATGCATCCGTAAGAACTTAGTACATTCAAACAATATGTAGGCAATTGGCATAACATATTTTAACACGCTTTCAACCAATTTTTCGCTCTATTGTGTGGGGTTATATTCTAATGAACAATTTATTTAATGGAGCAGAAGGCTTAAATTTTTGTAACTGGTCATGAAACACCTTAACTTATTATTCCAGTAATGGTTTAAAAAACTATTTAAGGCTTACGCTTTGAATCCGACCTCACGTGAAGCTATCATAAAGCACCTCAAGCCATGCATCTTAAATGCCATTTGTGAGGCTCACTCCTTCAGCTTAAGCCTCAAGCCAACTTAGGTATCCTCTCATTTTCCTTACATTTTTCAAACATTTAATAATTGGCCTTGGCCTTTCAGGTTATAACCTAAAATGTTTTATGGGTTCTTTTAAATTTTCTTTTATCTACCTACATAGAAGGAAAATGAGAAAGATAATATGCCATTTCACTTAGAGGAAGATAACAAAGAATGAAAATGCACTTATAATGAGGATGATGATGATGTTACTAATTATCTCCTAAAAGATCGTGTTAGTAGTGATAAATTATATAAGAAATTCTTGAGTTGTCATATTCATTTAAATTCTTTCATTGTTTATATCTTAAGGCTTATGCCTCTCAAGGCCTATGTCTGGTTACCCAATTAAGCATTTTTAAAATTTAATCTAGTTATTAAAGACTTAAACACGCTGAAGAGCAAAAATTAATTATGAAAAGAACTTCGGCATTTGAGAGTGAACTGATTTATAATATCGTTTTAGATAGCATTATATGAGGTTTACACCTTGAGACACACCTCACATGAGGCTTCACTAAGCACCTCAAATCTTAACATTTGCTGAGGCTTATGCCTCAAGGACAATTCATTAGACTAAATTTTATAGCCAATAATGTTTTGTTTTTCTGCCTTTACTTGGAAGAGAAAGACAAAGGGAAAGGCACCATAGTAATATGCAATACCTGAAGAACTTCCTTTTCTCGAGATGCTTTCCATAACCTGAATTGTTCAGATTCTTGCTTTATCTTTTGTTGTAATTGAACCTAGACACAGAAGAGAAAGTCAGAAGAAAAGAGACTATTTCGTTAGTGACCAAGTTTAAAAAATACCACATTGGAGAACCTTTTGTGTCTTTATTCTATGAATCTCCTCTTGTAGTCTTTTGGCAGCCTCCTCACTTTTTTGTTTCTGTCTCAAGAGTTGAGATTGAGTATCTTGTTTCTTCTTCAGCGCAGCTACCTACAGAGAAATGAAGTTATTGACCAGAAAATTCTTATTCAAAATGGAATTTGTGTGAAGATTTACCTGGGTTTCAAGGATATTAAGCTTTTGAAGATACTCTTCCTTCAACTTCTGTGCACTGTCGTCAGAGTTGGATGATATGTTTGCAAGATTGTGCCTAAGTTCTTCAATTTCTTTCTACAATAAACAACGATATTCATAGAAAAATGCTTGAATTGAAATAACTTAGTTCAAAGTATCATAATATAAAATTTACCTGCAAGCCCCTCTTTTCTAGTTCCAAATCTTGAACTTTCTTATCATAATGCTGCTTAAGGACAGAAGTGTCGACACTTGTAAACCGCTTCATTTCAGCCTTTCATATGTGAGAGGACGAAAGATAGAATGAGAGAATGGTAAGATTTAGTCAATTGTGGAATACTTTCATTAATTAAATTATAAGAGTTCACAAATCCCAATTTCTAACTCTTATTCATATGTTAATATCCATGTGAGAACAAAGTTACGACCAATCAAAATCATATATATTTTGTTGTAAGATTTTTTCCATGTCTTCACTTTTCATGTATCACAATGGGTTAACGAAAATCAAACCATCTATTTAAGGTCAAAAAATATCAAGTATTTATGAATATGGCAAAGAAAAGATGCTAAGAAAAAGCATTGATCTAATTTTGGAGTACAAGTCCATGAGCCTGATCATTTCTCTATTAACTTCTTTTCAAAATATAAGTTCCAAGGGAACCCAAATCACAATTTTGCTTGACCACTTTGTTTATAACTAGATCCCAATAAAATCTGTCTACCTCCTTCTGTTCAAGTCTTTTGTCCAATTCTTGTAGTTCTTTATCCAATTGTTCTTGAAGAGAAGAATGCTCTAGCTCTTTATCCACATCTTCAGCCTCCCCTACACAAGATCAAGTGTCATGATAGTGAATATCACTCACAAAGGACTTCATAGTGTCCAGAAACAAAAGAAACTACATGAGAAAAGATTCAAATTATATATTTTTTTATAAAGGAAACACATAACCAATATTTAATCTGAAGAGCTTATACCAAAGCAAACTGGCATAAAATCTAAATCTACAATTGCTGGTAGTAGCCTACCATTTGTTTCAACACTTTTTATATCAGAATCCATGATATAGGAATTTCCCAATTGAAGTCCATCATCTTCCAAGCCAAGATAATCAGAAGCATAATCCTTATTTCTTGACCTGTTCAAATTTTTCAAATGCTGCACCTCTCCCTCTAGCTCTTGAATTTTTGAGACATATGCTTTCACCAAATTAAAATCCTGGGGGAAAAGAAAATAAATAAATCCTCAATACCAGTAGTTCACCAAAATAATTCAATTAGATCCAAATGAAGACAGGTCCAAGCAGTCACAAATCGAACCTTCTCCGAATTAGAGTCAATCTCATTCCAATTTTTCCCATTTTGAGATGATTCGATTTTAATAAGCAGCCCATCCCTTTCCACCTATTATTACAGAAATTTAAACTGGATTAATCCAAGACACGTAATCATAGTATATTAATCCACAACATGTTTTTAAAGAAGTAGAAACAGTTTGCCACCTAAATAAGACCAACCTGTGCATCAAAAGTACACTGTTTTAGATGCTCATTATTGATCCTACATTGTTGAAGTTCCGTCTTTAGTTCATCATTGCTTGCTTCAAGCAAAGAAATTTTGTGCTTAAGCATCTACATACAAAGAATTTGGTGTAAATATCTTAAAATAACATATAATGATTAAAAGGGATATCAACAAATATTAACTACTTGGTTCAAGTAATCAAGAGTGCTAAAAAGGATCAAAGGAAATCACCAACTAGATTCTTCACACAAATAAAATGGACACACCAATCAATACCTTAGTGCTAATTGTCAATACTAAGAATATCTCAACTTGTGGTATCTTCAATAACAAATTGAGCTTAGATTTATTGAACAATATACGTGAACTTCAATTGTTGTAAATAAGCGTAGACTTAGTGGTGACCAATATACCCGAACGTTTTCAATTGGTGAAGTGGAATCTCCACGAAAGCAAAGCAACTCTGCCTGCAACTGTTCAATTTGACTCCGCATCATTTGCACCTGAGCTGCCACTGGATCACGGTTGATCTACAAATTGAAAGAAATGAAATACTACTACGTAACAAACTTGTAATTTTTTTAGGATTTATAGCGTAATAAATTACAAGGTTGTGTTGAAAAATCTTACAATTGCTTTGTTTTGAATGTTACGTGCACGATTTGCATATTTTAATGTGTTTAGTGTCTCTTCTGCATTCACATCAGCGGGGCTAACACAAGCTGCAAACAAGAAAGTATATTGAAACACGATAAGACCAGTTTTGAAAAAATAAATATGAGATGTCAACCATCATAACATTTCACACAGATTATGATTGTCTATAATAATTTCACTTCCTCTGCCTGCTAATGAAATGAAATATTCAAAGAGCATACCAATCATAACTGTTTTGCTGTTTCCTCCGAGGGAATCCTGAACGACATGAAGTTATAAACCACTGCTTAGTATAATAAACAAAACTTGTTACTGAAATAATGTGGAAATACATGGTAATAAATATTTATCACCACACAAGAGGAAATAAAAGTATAATAATCTCATGAACACGGATTATTATTTTGAAACTTGTAATGCCCTCTATATTAATGTAACTTCAAAACAAAAAATATTTTAAAAGCATCTGCTAAGAAATTTGAGCCATCACTTGTCTTGATTTTTTAATAATCAATGCAGTTTCTTCTTGGATCTTATTTAAATTAACAAAATCATCCGCTTCATGACTATCTTTTCCTCCCATTGAAAAGGCATTGACTTGCTAGTTTCTTGAAACAAGGTAAATGGGTCATAATGCCAAAAGCATCAAAATATTATGCATATATCCCTTCGGATCATCTTATTCCTAATGTCTAATAGTTTCAGTTAATCCACTAGGATCATCACAGCTTTACTAATAATTGTAATAATACAAACTAACATATGAAACGTGACCTAGTAGAATAATCCCAGGAAAATAATTTTCCCTACGCAATGAAATTGATTCTTCATACATGTATATTTTTCCTATTGGAGAAGGGGTGGACGGGAGGAAGTTTAGTTCCTTACCTGCAATAAACGTGTTAACTTGCTGTCTCGATAAGGAACATGACCTCCTTTTCGCTTTTTGTCATCACCCAAGGCACTTATGACGTTACCAAGAGCAAGCAATCCCTTGTTAATGTGAATGCCTAGACCAATGAGACCCGAAAATGGAAATTTGATTCAAACTTTTCAAAGATCAAGAAATACCAAACAACATAGAAAAAATTAATGAACATAAATAGCATTACCTTCACGTAAGCGTGTTCCATCTGCACCTGTTCGTTTTGCACGCTCGGATCCCGCAAGGTCAACCAAATGTAGTTTAGCAGTCAAAATATCACCCCCCACATCATCTTCAACTGAAGAACTAGTTATTCTCTTTTGCTCCATAGATATTGTGAAGATGGCATGTGAACGGCTATGTTGACAAATAAAGTGTAGCAGAAAGCATTTTAAGAAGGTTACTTAATATAAGTTGTGATGGGAGCAAAACCTTGTAGAATTTTAATTACAGAAATTCAACTGATAAAAGGGAAAAAAAATGCACTGGTATGTGTTTACAAACATAATAATGGGAAGATTCTTTATTATGAAACAAATGCTTCAATAAAGAGAACGCCGAAATCAAAATTAAGTCATAATCTTCCATCAAGTTTCCTAATAATAAATGAGTCATTAGACATGACCACTACCATTTTGTATGGGAACAAAAGGAATGGAAAGGAGAGCTGAGTTCATTTTTTGTTTCTTTTCAACACGGCATAGTTACACTTGAAAAAGTTCATGATTCTTGTCATATATGGAACCAAAAAAAACCACATATTGAGCACACCAAGATTGAGTACCTCCACTTAAATTAACGTTGAGGTGTCCAAAAAATCCTACCTTGACTGACTATTCATATTTGTGCTTCCAGTGGCACGAGATACCGAACCCTGCAATAAGTATGATGCCATCTCATCTTTCGTCTTGACCTCTGCCTCTCTTACTCCGGCAAGTGTAATCCCTCCACTCACTGTTTCTCGAATTTGAATGGGAACTCTTGCAGGACAAGTAGACTTCACAACTGGTGGCATATCACTTCTGGACAGAGATGGAATGTTTGGATCCAGCAAATCAAACACGTCTTCCTTAAAAATCTGAAAAATTATAACATAAACGATAACCAAAAAGGATCAAATATGAAAAATGACCAAACAAAGGTTGGAATTCGTAACTTCACAACTGATACCTCGATGAAAGATACTCTGATCAAAAACTCTTTGGACTCTTTCATAGCCTCCACTTTCGAAAAAATGGTATCCATTACTTTAGGAATGACACCATTTTGATGCTCTTCTCCATGATAATTTGTACCCATTGTGTAAGTTTTTCCTGACCCGGTCTAAGACACAATAACCAAGTATAATGCATGAGTTTGCATGTTAACTTAAACTTCTGAGTGCAACACATAGATGGAACTAATACTAGAAGTGAAAATAAGGGATATTTGCACCCCAAAACACACTTTCTTGAATGAATTCTTCAAGCAACAAAACTGTAAAATGATAATAAATATGACCTGGCCATAGGCAAGCACTGTGCCATTGTAGCCATGGAAGAGAGCGTCAACAAGTGGTGCAACGCATTCATCAAATATGCGTGAACATGGATACCCCTTACTCCCAAAAATGTAATCAAACGTGAAGGAGTGCGATCCAATCTGGACCTGTTCATGCATCCAGAAGCACCAAAGGCTCATCAAAAGGTTCAACTTGTAAATCAATGTTCAAACACATGCCCTCACATATAAAACTTAATGCAGGAAATCTTGAAAAAACATTAGTTGAATGACTACCTGACTTTCAGCTGGGAACACGGAGATGCAGTCAGTACATCCTACAAGAAGCTCAGATGTAACCAGTGGTCTAATATTCACGGCAACTCTTACACATTGCGAAGAGTCCTTGTTATCAGAGTTATCCATCTCCATTCTCAATCAATCAGTACCAAGACAACAAATTAAAACCCCTAGCTTCAGAAATATTAACAGAGGAAAAAGAAAAGAAAAAAAAAAGAAATTAGGGATTATCATTCCATCTTTCAAGAAAAAAAATGAAATTGAACAATCAGATTCCAAAAGTTAGGGTTTCATAAACCACGTTTCAATAATATACATAGATCTGCCAAAAAAAGAAAAATTAGAAAGAACAGAATCTGTTATATAGACACGCATATAACGGCTCAATGAATGTACAAAATGAAGAGGAAAGAAAAACGTTACCTAAATTGGAGACAGGTTATTTCGTTTTGAGCTGATGCTGGAAACAGAGATTTCGAATGTAGTGATTGTTGAAAATTTGAATATGGAATCCAAAGAGATGAATTGATAGAAAAGGGCAGAAAATGCAATTATTGTATTGAATTGGAGAAAAGGCGCACAGGTTCGAATTCAAATAAATTGAAGTCGGCACGTGCGAGATCAAGGCTGTTGTTCTGTTTTGTTTTATTTTTAAGTCTGAGCCGTAGAAGCATAATTTATTAATAGTCACCCAACTTTATATTTAATGGGTGTTTGGCAGAATTGAAATTAGATTTTTAGCCCTTGTTAGTTTCACATTATTTTTTTCACTCTCATTTTTCTACTCAAAAATAATATTTTTTATTATATCAATAACTTTTCCTTCTTTTTCAACCACATATTTCTCATCACATCACTTCAAAAAAATGCATTCTCTCATTTTAATGTGCACCAAACACACTCTTAGTAGATTGTGATAAAAAAAAAATTGAAATGTGTTGTTGAAAAGTTATGGAACCCATAAAAATATGATTAATATTGATTATTTGACTTTAATTTAGATTAAAATCAGATTTTAATCCAAAACAAAAAAGCTCTTAGTCTCACCATAACCACCCAATTTCATATACGCCATCATGTCATCCAACTTATTTTCATCATTTTCACTAATTTTAAAGAGGGTAAATAGTAATTTTACATTATATATATAATAAGTTTAAAAATAAAATAAAAACTTTTTTGAACAATGTTACCTTAAAAAGTAAAATAAAATAAAAACTTAATTAAAAAAATATTTTTAAAATAAAATAAAACAAAAGGTTATTTTAAGAAAATGTTCCTTAAAAATTAAAATAGAATAAGAATTTTTTTAAAAAAAGTTACTTAGAAAATAAAATAAAACAAAACTAAAACTTATTTAAAAAACGCTTTTAAATAAAAACTTATTTTTTAAAAAAAAATTATTTTATATATATAGAGTGTGTTTGGTGCACATTAAAATGAAAGAATGCATTTTTTTGAAGTGATGTGATGAGAAATACGTGGTTGAAAAA
>CAIGRS010292214.1:0-18692 GCA_903798395.1 Fraxinus floribunda
AAAAGGCCAAAAAACAGTAACTATATTGCCACCAAAAGAAAACATTGATCAAGTTTCAAACAACCGAAATGCAAAAAAACTAGACAATTTCCCACAACTATTTCTGTTGTACCGAAAATGCAGAAAAAATACCTCAGAAGTTCCTCGGATAATTAACCAAATTCTATAAATACGCTCCAAAACACACGCATTCACCGAAAATAGAGGGGCATATGAAGAAATGAACTCAGTGTAGAAACTTGCTTAAACACACAATACAAAAACTTATAAACTAGAAGAATGTAGGAGAATAAAGCAATGCACAAGTGTGTCCGGAACTTAATTGAATGCATGCCTTACAAGAAATTGAAAAAATTAATTTCAAGAAAATAAAACGACTAACCTTGTTAGTTTTGATAAATTTTTTTGTGATTAAGCAGCAAACACAATCTGAAATTCCCTAAAGGAATAACCAATAATTGAGTGGAGAGAGTTTTTCAGGAGAGTTGGAGATGGAGTGGTGGTTTCCCTATAGATGGTTGCCGGCTGGAGGAAAGGACTAAGGCGGATCGGATTTGGCCTATGGCAGAAGAAATGGCATGCTGCAACATAGGAGAACAGTAGCCTTAAACCCTACAAAACCCTGTAAAGAGTCTTGTTATTGATATATTTCAATTAAGAACCGGACGCCTACCACAAGCCGAAACAGGCCGGTTAGTAGGCTTTAGCTCGACTCATGAAAAAAAATAAAAAATAGTGGAAATTACACAAGGGCAATTTTTTAAGAATAATGCTAGGAGTACATAAGGATACACATAAGGGTTGACATAATCATGATGTGGCAATCATCCACTTGTTTATGTGTAAGTGTGAAATTTGAATTAAAGGTTGGATCACCTGCCACGTGTAATTATGTGAACCCTTATGTGTATGCTTATGTACCTGTAGCATTACTCATTTTTTAAAGATTGTGCCCCTGTTTGTTTGGCATTAATTTCCAGATTTTAGAAAAAATTTGACCGTTGAGCAACCTTTTTTGACCATGTTGTTTGATGGTGGAGCCCACATTTTGGAAAAAAAAAAAAACCGTAAAAAAATCATTCTTCTTTGAAGTTAATGTCAAACAAACAAGGGCTGTAATTCAAAAATCAAATATAAAGTTTACTTATCCATAAATCAGAGCATAATTCAACTATTAATATTAACGATATATTATATATCTACCCCACCCCAACCCAATTTCATCCCAAATCCTAAAAATCATTTCCCTCTCCTCTATCTCCATCTTCTCATTCTCTCCACCTAACCCACACCCCCTTATCTTGCGCCGCCCCCACACCCATTGTTGCACTCTTAGCGAAGAGAGTTGTTGTGAGGTAGCCTCGCCCATGGCACGCATAGTTGTGCACAACGGCGATATTGGTGGTTTGATTAGTTTTTTTTTTTTCTTGTGTTTGGTCGTTTGTGATTTGTTTTGGTTGTTGGGATTGTTAGTGGTGGTGCGATAGTGGTAGTTGTGTTGGAGTGTTGGTGGTGGAGATGGTGGTTGGCAAATTGTGGCACTAGTGCTGGTCCTGGTGCTGGTAAGATTGTAGTGAGACAATTTGTTCGTAGGTGTCTTGTGCATATGTTACACATCAATGTCCACATGTTACAGATCAATTAAAACTAATCACAAAACAATGTCCACGGGTCACAGATTTGTTAAAATTTGTTGCAAATCAATGTCCATAGGTCACGGAGCACTAGTTTATGGTCACAGTCACACTTTATAGGTCACATGTCATATTATATAGGTCATAGATCGGTGTTATCAAGTTACAAATCAATATTAGCTGGTCACATGTCATTTTACATAAGTAACATATCTGAGAAACGAGAGTTCGACCCTAACAACACCTAGAGAGGGGTGAATAGGTGTATAATGCAGCATTAAAAACTATTACGAATTAAAAAGCAACAAGTCACTTTTAATTCTTTCTAGATAATTAATCAAGCACGTTAGTTTAGTCCTAAGTTTGAATACCGCAATTTGTATAATCAATCAAAATAATGAAAGCAGTAAATCAAACATCGGGTTGTTCACGAAGAAACCCAACTGAGAAAAACTCCGGGAACTTTGCTAGTCAATCCACTATAAACGAATATAACAACTTACAGTCTACCAGACTAGACGATCCGTACTATCTGATTTTTCCACTGCGCTCCTTACAACTCTCTATGGATTCCATGCTCCCCTGCACCAATCCTTAAGCTTCGTTGCCAAAGCTTTCTGTAGAATATGCTCCCCTACAACACTTCAAGCCTTGTGAATTCGTTTATCACCAGTGATCACGAAGAATGGCTCGTTCTTCACAGACAGGAACTCCTGTCAACTCCCTTAGATCTTCAGAACTCTAACCAGATGAATATGAAGTAATGGTTTGATATTTGGATATTGGATCTAATGTTTTTCTCTCAAAATATCTCACACAAGATGAAGGTTGAAAACAATAATGTGAATGATTCACTCTCTAGACTTTTTCTCTCAATATTTAGCCTTAGAAAAACGTGCAGGTGAGTTCTGATATTTATAGGTAGGTCAAGAAACGAATGGACCGAGTAAAAAGCCTTGAAATCGCGAAATAAAAATCTCTCGGACAGCACTGTCGCTCAAGCGAGGGCCCGCGACAGTCGAGCACCAGCATGTCGCTCGAACGAAGGAGGTGCAACGGTCTAGCGACAATATTTCTACTTTTGTAGCTCGAGCCCCTTGGCGACAGTCCAGCGAAAATCCTCACCGTTTTCTTCCTTATTCCAAACTCGAAACCCTATACCTAATAACTAACTTTTGAATAAATTGCACGTTACTCCTTGAACTTTTACATCCTATCAAATTAAGTCCTTTTGTTAACAGAATTTACCAATTACAAAATCAACTAAACCTAACAATATCAATGTCTACATGTCACATATCCAAGTGAATTGGTCACAGGCCATGGAATTAGTATTACGGGTGACAAATCAATTTTCAAATGTCACATATTTAAGAGAACTTGTCACATGCCTTTGGATCAATATCACAGATAACAACAATTTACATATAGTTTAAGTCACATGGCCAAAAATCCGTCAATTGAAGTTCAATTAGATACTCCGTCAATTCTCATTGATATTTTGCTAAATTAAAAATCCAGACAAACTATTACCATTTGAGATGCTATACTCGTGGATTTTGAACCGATGCATTTATCTAGATCCGTACTACTACCATGGTGTATGGGAGGCGGGGTGTATGCCGAATGGCTATGGCTAGGGTGAGTTTGTATAGAGATATTAGAAAGCGGTTAGAGTGGGTCGAGATATTACCTAATGTATAATTATTCGATATATAATATATTATCTTATATGTAATATTTATTAATTATCACTAAGTTTGAAATTTTAAACATTTATCTTAAAATTGAATGTATAGTTAAGACTTGATTTATGTATTCTTCCCAAAGAATTATGAGCTTGTCGTGAATCGCTCGACCCGCTTGTTAGCCCTAGGTTAAAGCGACGTACTTAAAATCTCTAGGGTTTTTCCTGCACAAGTTCAAACCCTGTTGTCAACTATTTGTTTCTGATTATTGTGTTTCTTTATTTATGTTTGATATAATTAAAAAAATCAACTATTGGTGTATATATATATTTTTTAATCGTATATAAGAAAAATTCAGACTATTGTAATATTTGGCTCTTTTGTTTAAAAAATATAAATAATATCCCACAAAAAATTTATTTCTTATAGCCATGAAGACAATAAAATTTCGCATATTGTTGGAAAAAGTCTCACTCATTAGTAAAATTAGTTTGATAGCATTCACCAGAACAACACCGTACTTTTCGAGTGTGATTATATTTTGGAAGAATTATATCATTTTGTCAGAATGCAGGGATAGAAGTGTAGGTGACAATAGAACATTGGACGAAAAAGTTGTTTGTATTTTAAACAGTTCAATTATAGAATGTCACGACATTGCAGTGTGATTGCTTTTTCAATTGAGCTGACCAATTAATTAAGGACATGAATTGATGCCTCCATCGAGCGAGAGTTTTTTGTGGGTTCGAATTGGGCATGAGAGGACAGCCCAACAACCTAGCATTATTACATGCCATGTGCCCTCAATTTGGGGGTATTAGGCTTAGAGATTTGTCCTTATTCTCTGCTTTTAAGAAAGAATCCAAGGTTTAGTGTATTGATGGTAATGAAAGTTAAAATTGAACGGATTCCCTACAATATTTTGAATTTTCTTTTAAGTATACTAATTTTAGTGGTTGAAAGTATATTCAATCATCAGAATTATTTGATTTGAACTTCAACTCAGCAAGTGTACATAAAATGATCATATAAATACAGGATCCTACCCACCAGGGCGAATCTAGGATTTCGAGTGAGCACAGGCGGTCGTTGGTCGTTAACCATTAATGGCGACAATGAAAACCAATACCGTAAATTGAAATGACTTGTATCATAGTTTGAATTGCAAGTGTAGATGTATGTTATCTACCAACCTAATAATATTTATCGAGTAAGAATTTCAAGTTTGAAACATTGGTCAAATTACTTACTTTCTCAGTTCGATTTGTTAATAATCTGAGTCTAGCAAAAAAAAAAAGAAAAGAGAGAGAGACTATTTCATAGTTTGAAAGATGACAAAGATTTTGTTGTTGAATGTGTGAAGAAAAAATTGTCAATACTCGTCTGAATTGCTAAATTTTTTTATCGATTAAATAGTTTCCAAGTGACAAGATTAAAACAAATAAATTTTTGGACTTTAATAAATTTCAACAATCAATTTAATTTTTTGTCTTCGTTATTCTTTCATGTTTTAAAACATAGTTATCATATCCAATTCGATCGTTGACTTGGACAAATTATCGGGTCATCGAATTAGTAGTTTAATCGCTGAGTCATTGAGATGTCAAATTTTAGTTTTAAAAATAAAATAAAATAAAGAGACAATATATCAATTACTTTGCTAAAACTAATCATATAATTTTTTGTTACATTAAGAATTGTCATCAACTAAATGCCAAAGTGGTCAAACTTTCAATAATTCCAAAGGAATGCACATGTTCAGATCCATATTGTTGCACTTTTCTAATAAAATTTAACTTTTATAATAGTGAAAAATATTAAAACAAAACATAAATGATTGATCTCGTGGAGAGTAGAACTCAAGACCTCCAATTATGAGTGTGTGTGTGTGTGTGTGTGTGTTGTGTGTTTGTGTGTGTGTGTGTGTGATACTACAAAATTTAATGCTGGCGGATCCAGCCCGAGCGGCCGCGGAGGCTGGATCCGCCCCTGCTACACACACACACATATTAATAAATTATTATGCTCGTAAAATGTAAATAGGACCAAACTCTTGATTAGGATAACCGTTTGCTTTTAAGCTCAACAGAGGTAAGAGTTTTGTAAATTAACACCAAGTCGGATTGTTCTATGGTTGAACGTGCATCTCCTCCAAAGAAAAGGTCAAGAGTTCAAATATTGAGAACTCAAAAGAAAACTATAAAGGATATGAACATGCACAAGTTGGACTTAACATGCACAAGTGATGTTTTTTTATAAAGCATTTCAAAGGGATTTTTTTTTTTTTTTTAATGGTAACTCGTAAAATGCAATTGTGGTCGTTAAATTGGAAATTGACTCGAGATGACAATAGAATATGACAACTATTTCTGTCTCCCATTCCATCAAGTATTTTTATCACATTGTCCCACCCCTATACCCGATTAAAGTGGGGGTGGGGGGCAGGGCTTTTTTTCGTATCTTTTATTGGTGATTAACATTACTTTTTTTTTTTTTTTTCAATTTGTTAAGAATATTTCATGTTCCCTTTAGAAATGATGATGATTTTGTTTTTGTTTGATAAAAGTTTTAAATTTGAAATGGACTTTAAATGGAACGGGGAGCAGGACGGAGATCGTGGACGAAGATCCCCACCTCCATTTATTCAATTAGGTGGATAATCTTTGCCCTTCTTGAAATGAGCTTCCCGAATATTGAATTTAATGATTTTTTTTGTCATCCCTAAAATAGAAATTTTAAAATAGGGTAAAATGGACATTGTACGTAACATAGTGGCCATTTTGGCAACTTATTTGAAAGTGACATACGCTCCCATGTGACCGTTTAGATTTTCAATCAAAAGCGAGGAGCAAAATTATTTTCCAAAAACGGTCACAAGTACAGAGGCTCACAGTAAAATCGTGCACCTTCTACAGAGAAACACTCCCCCTCTATAACTTGAGAATTAAAAAAATCCAGAGGTTAAAAATTCAAAACTCAACTTGGTCCCCCCGCTGTTCCTTCTCTCTTCACCCCTTCTCACTCGTCTCCGCCGACGTATTAACGGTTCTCCCTCGCATAAGGAGGCGCTGATTGTTCATACACCGGGAAAATTTGATGCTTTGAGAACTCATTTCCTATTTCTTACATTACCATTGTTGTTGCATAGGTGATGCAACGACGCTTCATTTTTTTTCTTTACTCGCTGAAATTATTAAAACATTTGAAGTTTTAATATTAAGAATTCCAATACGTGCGTGTATTTGTGATACATAGGAACTTAACAAGATAGTGTAATTAGATTGTTTTATTATAAGAAATACTGGCGGCTTTTTATGTTTTCTTATTGTGTTTATTTTACTGGTTGAGATGAATAATACTGCATTGTACCTGTATGGCAATTGTAAATCTACCCTGGAGTGTTTTTTCAATTTACATCCTGCTTTCCCCTTCTTCGAACAATTATAATGTATTTCTGGATGTATGGATTTTATTTTATTTTTTTACTATTTTTCTTTCTTTCTTATAATCCTTTTCTGGATCAATGCAGTTGGGGAAAATTTGTGCTTTTTGGGGGGCAGGGGAGCTTAAGGTGAGAGGATAATTGTTGGAATGTATTTAGGCAACGAGTGACCACAATCAAGCAATAAAATATCGTTCACAAACAGAGTGGTATACATAGTAAACTTTTGATTATCATTTCTCATTTTGCTCAGTTATGAAACATAATTTAATAGGCATTCTCCGGGAGAATAAAAACAAAAAAGGGTGTGATTTTGTAAGTACATAAACCGACCTAATGATTGATTTATTTTTCTGTTACAGGGAGTCAAGATGATTGGGTGTTTTATAACCAGAGGACTTGTGTATGTGCTACCTTCAGTTTGTGCAGATAAAAAATTATGGTTCTTTTCATTCCATCGGAAGATTCTTATATTCTGCATTTGGCGTTGTAGGTTGGTTTTGGGTTATGCTTATCCTGCTTACGAATGCTTTAAAACTGTGGAAATAAAGCCTGACATCGAGCAACTTCGATTTTGGTGCCAGTATTGGTAATTTCATATTTGCATTTGTGCATTCAACAGCTTTAGTTGCAAATTTAAGTTGTAACTAGTAAGATCTTGAATTTTCAGGATCTTGGTTGCTGGGCTGACAGTTTGTGAGAGGATTGGTGACATGTTTATTGGATGGTAAATATTTGAAGTAGAAGATGTAAAAATACTTCAAGTTATATTAATTGTGTATAAACTTTTGTGTTTATTTGCCTGTGAAGGGTTCCAATGTACAGTGAAGCTAAGTTGGCCTTCTTTATATACTTGTGGTACCCTAAAACAAAGGTCTATGATCTTCTTTATGTTTCAGTATCGAATTTTAGATAGTTTCGTCCTTATCTATTATAACTGTACTGTCTCTTTTACTTCCATGTATTTCAGGGAACAAGATATGTTTATGACTCCTTCTTTAGACCATATGTTGCTAAGCACGAGACAGAAATAGATCGCAATTTGTTTGAACTGCGGACAAGAGCTGGAGATATCGCATTTTTGTACTGGCAAAAGGCAGCAAGTTATGGTCAGAGTAGAATATTTGAGATTTTACAATATGTTGCTTTACAATCCACCCCTCCTCGTCCTTCTCCGGTATGTACTGGAAATATTTTGGTTTTGAAGCATGCTATCATCTTCACTTTATGTTTGTTGTTTCTGGACTCTAGCATACTATCACCTTAATCCTATCTACCTCAATCCTGTACAGTATTACCAAACGCACCCAAAATGTATAGTGGCTTTGCACAATGTTTGGTTCTTTAGCTCTGAGATTTCTCTGTGTTGAACTCATTGTGGGGTACCTTGGTATGTTTAACTCTTGAAAAATGTTTAGGATCATGAATTACGGTACCCATTTGTGCTTTAGGCTCAGGTAGTCATACATTCTAGTTTCTAGTGTGAATGCCTTTAAAACAGAATGTGCCTAACTTTTCATAGAAAAGGCGTTTTTCATTTCTCTGGTCCAGTTCTCTCTTATCAGTTAGAGAAGGGTTGACAAAACGAAGTGGTCTTGATGAAAATTGTTTTCTTTTAACCCTTTGGCACACTCATTTAGTTGAATTTGTAATTATATAGGATGTGCAATGTGAATAATTTCCATGCGTGTCTACCAAAAATTCTCAAACCAATTAGTATTGATTTTTCGTCCATTACCCAGCAGAGCAGTCCACCATATTTGACTCATCCTCTCTAATGTGGCCCCCGTTTGTTGATTGTAACGGTCACATTATTGCTCAAAATTGGATGAAAATCTCCAACAGACACACTAACATATTACTCTCGTCCCATGTCATCTTTGCATTTTGCCGGTGATAGTGTATCGTTGCTTGTGATGCTTGGTCATCATGATATGTCACCATAAAAATGGTACCAAGTGAAGCACTGTGGATGTTTTTCACTCCAGTAATACTTAAAGTCGTAAGCTTGGATAATCCATGACCTTTATTTGAGGCTGTTAGGTCTCAAGTTTTTTTTCTTTTTCATTTTTTTCCAAAATCATTTTCCTCTTACTAAATCTTTCAGACTTCACTCACACCCCAGTTGATAGCTATTGGAAGTTTGCATTTATAATCGAATTACTGCTGTTTTTAACCTTGCAGACACAACAGCAAGGTGCTAAGTTAGACCACCCATCAACACCAAATCGCAGATCAGCTGCTACAACACAGCTGCAGAATAAAGAACCCCCATCTCCTACTTCTAGTACATCTTCAAGTCAGCTTGAAGAAGACGTGGCCGAAGAGGCAGGGCCATCAGCAGCTTCCAAAGGAGCTCCTCTGACTACATCCTTGAACGGAACAAAAACAACATCTATGCAAGCTTCCAGAGAAGCTACCCTGACTACATCCTTGGACGGACCAAAAAAATCTATGCAGACCCTCGTCAAGACAAGCAAAAGTTTGAATTCTAGTGAGGAGAAAGCGATGTTAATTAATTCAGTGCCTCCTTCAGCAAGTGAAAACGTTCAACCAACTCCACAAGAGACCATCATAGAAGAATCCAGAAGAGCCACGGGAGCAAGATTAAGAAAAACACGCACTCGTTAATTGGGGTCAAATCATACCACAAGCATATTTAGGCAGGGTTGTTGGATTGTTGATGCTAATGTGTTGTTTTCAGTTTATGATAGATCAAATGCTAACATCTGGACAACCATATATTTTAAATAATTCCCAATTCGTTTATAATTGTACTTTTGCTCTGTCTTTCTACTTACACAAGGTTTTTGGTAAATATATAGCCGTTAGAACAATTATTTACTTCAAAATTTCTTTTATTTTCTATTTTTTCAAAAGGTGTTTCCTGGGATGACCTGGAGGGTGTTTGGCTAAGGTATGAGAGTGAATGAGTCAGTTTTAAAATAATTTGTTATTTTGTTGATTAAATTAAAAATAAGTTTCATATATTGAAAATAATGCAGGAGTAATTTTAAAATGGGCAAATCTTTTAACCTAAAAGTAGGAACATAAAGCACTTGTGGGAGGGAAAATAACGTAGGAGTTATTTATTTATTGATTAAATTAAAATAAATTATTTATTTTATTGACTGCTGGGGCGGCCGTCGGTGGTAGGTTGTGGAGGTGGGCTGCGATTTTGTCAGCTACTTTTAAGAGCCTATTTGGTAGAGATTAAAATCGGATTAAAATTGAAAAACTAACCGTTATTGTTGACTTTTATTAGATGGATCGAATCCAATAATAGTTATATTTTCAATTTTAATTGTTACCAAACAGGCTCTAAATGTTTTAGTAATTTTTTTTTATATATATAATTAGGACTTCCGATGCCATTTTCTCTTTATTATTTTATTTATGAATAATGATTGATGTGAAAATGTGTGGTGGAAAGTGATAAAAAGTTTTTGATTTGTGTAATATTATTTTATTTGGAGAATGTATGTCAAACGGGAGCTTAATTGCCTTTTTTGTTTTTAAAGATGACAAATTCGTCATTATATCTCGGGAAAAATTATATTGAGGAGAGATTAGTAACATATTGCTGAGGTTGGAGAAGAAGAGTGCAAATTTCCCATTACATTTATAACATCAGCAATGCGTCTGTAATGAAACATGAAATTGTACTTGCAAAATATAAAGAATAAATTCATTAGTATTAAAAATAACGTCCCGACCCCCACCCCCACCCCCACCCACCCACACAAAAAAAGGTTTACACAGTTAAAAGAAGTTCAAATGGTATCTGTTAATTTTTTTTACAAATTATACACTATTGTTATCCGCTTGGGAATCCATCTGGTCAAGACTCAGTGAGCCAAAATAGGAAAAAAGTTACCTTGTTTGGGTCTGATCACTGCCGCTTATCCGAGTGCCACTCAGTATATAGCCCCCGGTTGCACTCATCTGCATGTGTGGATGAGTTCTTGATGGAAGAACCTGTGTTTTTCAGAAACCTTAGTGACTTGTGAAGGAAACTTGGCATGGCAGAGAAAACTCTTCAACACAATTAAAATGGTATAAAGGAAGTGATTTTCAATGGGCACGAGATCAACCAAATATGAAATAATTTAAATTATGAAGTTCGATGTGCTTCAATGAAATCTGGGAGGGGGGGAAAAGGAGTTTGTCATCATCACGATAAGGGAGAGAGAAGGAATGCAGCTGAAGTATATACAAGCATTAGTCTCTTCACTATAATCTCATTATAATGAAACCCAAACAAGCACGATAAAAATTATAAATTGCTGAATTTATAACATCATAGAAATGAGTGGTTGACTTTACATAAATGAGTAGTTGATAAGTGTGTGGTACTTGTGAATCCTACAAAATGTATGGTTAAAATTAATATTTGACTTTGATGTTCTGATTATAATGTTTCCTAAACATGCATATGGTGACAAGTTTGTATAAATAGGAGCCCTCCACCCCCAACACACATAAAAAAAACTTCTTTCACCGGTTGTGTGATTCCATGATGCATACATAGAGTGACACACTAGGTTGTGTCAAATGACAGACACAAAAAGTGATGGGTCCTTGCATGCTGCTTAATAACTGTTTTAAAATTGAATATATGGAACATTTAACTAACCTGATATTCACGTAGCCAAGGCTCAGAAATTTGCAAGCCAATGGCCATTTTCTCGGCCTGTAGATTGTGCATGCATGTGGCTAGAGGCTGCAAGAAAACAGAGTTAGGTCAATCCTGTTGTAGGTATTTTATGTCTTCAAGCCCCGCACCTCTTACAAAAATCATACATACACCCAGACAATGCCATCAAAATGGGAACGAGTAAACAATTCCCCTCGTCAGAACATATTAAATGCCAAAGTGTATCAGCAGGTATTTCAGCACACAAATACAGCAATACAGGACAATGCATTAGAGAACCTATTAATTTTCAGCACTAGCAAAACTTAACATAGTTCATTAGAATAGAGTTAATAATAGGGAATATTACTTTTTCTTTTCCTCGCTGATGATCAAAAAGAACTTCCATAATCAGGAAAAGTAGATGTTTAATTTAAGTTCATCACAGAAATAAGAGAACCCCAAAAAAAAAATAAAAAAAATCATGTTTCAATGTTTCCATCAAATACATAATTACGTAACACCACGAGGCTTTAGTATTAATAAAAAGAATTTAGAAGACAGGCGCTTGCGGAGCACAAACTAATTCATGGTTGACAAGAATAGACCACAAAGATAATAATTTTTTTTTTGACACAAGACAAAGTCAGACAACTCTCAACCAAAGAGATCTCTTTTCAGCTCTATCCCCTTAACGAGGTCAAATGTTTATAGCACTAAATGATCATAGAGTTCATACACCGGCATCCCATCCCATTTTCTTATCCAACAGTATCATCTGTTGCCTAGAACAAATATGGAAGGGAGAAACAATCCTCATCAAGGAATTAGATTCAGATAAGCATGCATATGTTTCAGGCATGAAAAAATATTTCTAGTCATCCGATTAGAAGAATATTCTATGCTTACATTTTAAGAAAATTTGCTGACGGAGCGTAAATAACAAGTAAAAGAGCACATATATATCAGTTGAAAAGACGCATTACAAACCTACTAAGGCAATTACCTGAAGATACTGATGGTAAACAGCAAATGATGCAGAATAGGATAGAAGTGGAAGGACTTCTTTTATAATACCCCACGGATCCAGGTTTGGAGCAGCGATTATCAAACTGAAAACAAAACATAAAAAGGCACCAAAAGAGGGGAAAACATAGAAATCAGAACCTTAGGATCATAAAGCGAGTGTCCCAACTAAATGATTTGAGAACTGCAGTCGACCTGGAAAATCCATTCTCCTTCCATAACTTAATGGCCTCAACTGGTGCTTTTCGACCAGCCTTTATACCTTTGTCAACATTTGGAGAAGCAGCAACATCAGCCATGATTTCCATATTCCCATCTTCATTTTCTTCTTTGATGACAGCATTTTGAGCTGAAGGAGATGAGATTTGTTCCTGTACATAAAAAGAATCATCATGGCAAACTTAATAGATAGAAGATAATAAAATAGAACGCAAAACCACTGCCCACATTTGGTTGGCTTCTTATATTACTGGCATCTTCCAGCTCATCAGTTGAAGATGAAGTTTCATTTTCAGGGGAATGTAGTTCAGCTACAGAAGAGTGCACAATCCTAGATTCAGGAAAGATTAAATGTCATATTCAATTGAAACCTAAACAAAAATAGCATTACATGAATCAGAAATAAAACAAATGGAGTTGATTTTCCAGGCCACAAGAAAATGTACCTTTGGCATATGTCATAACTGAAATTGAACATCCTTACAATATTAATGGGATATGGTGTGACTCCACGATATGTGTTGCATATATAACCAGTACCTACTAGCACAGAACATGACAAGGACACAAGTGTCAGAAAATTAACAGCATATACGAAACTTTCAACATATTTTTCAGTAAAGAACCCTTAGAATATATTGCTTGTCTCATTTGTCATCGCAGCAGGTATTAAACTTTAACAACTAATAATATATAATGTTAACTTGATTATCCAAATAAGTTCATCTAAATATTCCTGTTGGTGGCAACAACTGTAGCACACGCTTACATCGGAACTCAAAAGTCTTATAATCAACAATGTGCTGCTTACATAAGTAGTTTAGTACTTCTGATCCTTGTATGAAATTTCACATTTGTCTTCGAGATGGCCACTGGTTTCGTCATACAAATGTCAAAGTTCAACTGAGATTTTCAAGGATCAAAATTTTCTATGAACTAAAGGAATTAATTACCTCCCAAGCGTTCTGCCACTGCACCAGTAATGATACCATCAAGCATATCCACTAGAAGTACCTCAGAGTACGCACTAACATTAGCCAAAGAAAGCAGAAGAGATAACGTGTCCACCCGCAAAAACCTGTCAATTATGTAGTTTAAAATATAAGACCTTAATTGACAAGACCAACCATGTCCTTTCACAAGGTATAATTACTGATTAGCCTAATGTGATGAAGGCTTTTCAAGAAAAGTTGGATTGTTTGCATAAATAATTGCAAACATAACTCTTTCTTTTGAATGGCTAAATGTTTTATAATTCTCATGGTGATGCAAGTGTCATGTTTGTGCTGCTTGAAATGCATGACTCAGTTATAATGTATTTGGATTAGGGGAAAGAGATAGAAGAAAAGACCAATTAGTCATACTAGAGGATTTTGTTAATAGAACGCCAACATAAATAAAAATGCCTCACATAAGCTGACATTATCAGGTTCAATGCCTTTTAAGTCAGAGTAATAGATTTTAGAATGTAAATTTAGTCATTACATGACAGATTTTAATTTGGTTACAAAGATTTCCAGCCGCGTCACCTCCTGGGGAAAAAGAAAAGAGTTACGCCACACAAACAGGCTCAATGACAGGTTAAAAAACAGGGAACGCGTGTCGACACATAATTTGACAATTTGGAAAAAAAAAAAAACCAATCAATTGTTGCCACCCCACCCTTTCGCCCAATTTTCTGTCAATCACCCTGGCCAAGCAGCATTTTTCAAAAGAAAAAAAGAAAGAAAAGCTGCCACGAATATATTGCTGTAAACTGAAAGTCAGATAATCTCAAACACTCATATGTTGAACAGTTGAAGTTAACAAGTGATATGATACTTACCCAATTCTCTCGGCATGCTTTTTGAAGTATGCCTCACATATACTGAAAGGAAAAACATGCAATTTATTACCATTGGGACAATCATGAAGCAAAATCATAAGATCTGAAAAGCAATTCCAAAATAGCTGAGAGCTGACCATACATACCTGCACTCTACTGTGTAATACTTAAAATCAACTAGAAAAGAGATGCCTCTTTTTCACTTTGAATATTTTAGCTGATGTAATCCCTTTATGAAGTGTTTGAACAACTTTCAAAAACTGATTATAAAATATTTTTTTGGTAAATAAGATTTACAAGGACCAAATTTAGTGCAAAAAAAGACTTCATCAGAGAGGTAAGTCCAACAATGTTTTGTTCACATTTGTACATCAAAAATTTGATTTTTTCCAGATGATAACTAAATTTTACAAATAAAATTAGTTCTTAATGATTTTTTAATTTCTTTCACAGCTTGATCGTTTAAATATTAGGATAGCTTGCAGAACTGAAACCAAATCAGGCCTTAGTTAGAAAAATATGAAGTATATAAGAGCAAGAAAGGATGACAAAAATTTTAGAGCTTACATTAAATATCCTAAAATCTCTGGTTAGGTAGCATGTCAATAACCTCAGAACATCAAGTTACATTAAGCATTTTAAATTACTTATCAAATCAATCGCATTCTTTAAGACCAAGTACACCAGATAATAGGCTCCTCATGCGAACTACAAAAATGTACAAACTACTAATTGATAGTAAACCACTTCAAGACTCTGGAGAATATTAAAAATTGATTACCACTTCAGGAGAACCTTGAAAAATGATTTTGACACAAATCTTAGAGCAGAGTACTACTACATACAGATACTTGTGGTTTAAAATTGCAAGATGCAGAAAATGATAAGAAATGGAACTGATTAATCTCGTATTCTAGCACCTACCAGGCAGCCACGTCTATAGTAGAGTTTCAAGTCAGGTGCCAATAACATTAAGAGTTAAATTTGACAAGAATGTATGAGCAAATCTTGACTACTGATGGAAACTTGGACTGGCTTTCAATATTAGGTATTAAATGGACACCAACTACTTAGCAGAGTTCCAAGTCATCTGCCAATAACTTTAAGACCAAAATCTAAGAAGAATGAATGAGAAAATCCTGACTATAGATTGAAACTTGGGCTGGCTTTCAATATTACGTAGTAAATGGACACCAAATGTTTAGGCACATGAATATACAAAACATGTAAACATTTGCCAAAAGCTCAAATCAAATAAATAAATTGAATTAATATTATAATATCATAGTTCCTTAAGATATTAAAATTTCATTACTATTATTCCAAACACGATGCCTAACCGAACTCGCCACAAGGACTAAGGATTTAAGAGCTGACCTCCGTGCAAAAGGACGTCTTAGAAGTACTCTTGGCGCATATTTCTTCTGCTTTTTAAGAAGATATTTTTCCTGCAGAGAGAATTATAATCAGATACATTTTCCAACATAAATTTACCAATAACATAAGCCATGAGCACCTGCGAAAAGGCTGTCTTCTTCTCAAATGTTGCACTATTTGCAATGAGGGCTTTAACTATTTCATCCCCGGATGCTCCTTTTCTGCATCAAACCCCATCAAATGCAATAAGTATAGATACAAATGGTGTGAGCAATACTTGGCAGAATAATAATTAAATTCTAAATGCCCCCTAATGACTTAAAGTTCAAGAAAATAATTAAAAGATAATAAAGCTCGACCCCCTTATTTGTTAGCAGGATCGGATTGGATCACCTAAGAAGCACCAGAAACAGACACCGACACATCGAGGACACGTTAAATTTAGTAAGATTGTAAATTTATAAATTACATAATTATTTTTATACCTTTAAATGCTTTATTAAAATGGAGTAAAAAAAATATAACGGTCGTAAAATTGATTTTAACGATTTCCTTCCCATATTACTAAAAGCATATTAGGGAAGTGTTTAAAAACTGTTTAAAATTTATAATGAGATAGAGATGAGTGGGAATAAGTGGATAGTACTTGTGGATTCCTCCAAATGTACGGATAAGAAGAGACTTAGAGTGTTTATAAATAGTTTATAACCATAAGCCAAACACAGGCTTAAGTCCTGTGATATCAGATGCTATACAACAGAGAACCTTAACATATATGAGAAAATCTAACCTTCGCATCTCGTCAATATCTTCACCAGTGAGACTCTGGGCACTGTTATTATCAACCAACATTCGGTTATCTCTGGACTCTTCCATGATTTGAAGGTTATTACCTAATAGTAATCATTCAGCAAATATGTCAGCATCGAGAGAAATATGATAGCAACCATGAGTGCTGTCTTAGAACAGACCTACAAAATTTCAAACAACACAGCTAGAGTATACACACTCATTGCCCAAAGGAAAATATAAAATCTCTTCCGCAATCTCTTAACTGCCCAGTTTCTTTTGGTGTCTCACACGTACTTCAGTCTAATTGCTCTCCCCTGCTTTCACTTTTCATGCGAATTATCATTGTCATTGAAAAAAAAGCTTCACTTACCTTCGACCTTAACATTTCAGCTCACACATTTTACTGAAAAAAGAAGGCATTAAAGGAACGCGTAGATATAATCAAACAGCTCATGGAGACTTCAATTATCACAAACGTAGTAAACGTTTATTGACTTCATAACACCTCAAAAATTTTGTAACCTCTGATGGCAGTTTAATACTAGATCATCTTGCGCCGGGGGGTTGATTTACCTCATTTGGCTAGTTCAAAAAGAGTCTTCAGATTAATGCTCGGTCACCATATGTAGATACATGATACCACAAACTCCTAAATACCACAAATAACACAAACGATGTACAACTGAACAGATATCAATTAATTGAAGCAATAAAATGACACGCAGCGGAACAAGACAGTAAAAAACAACTTAGCAAAAATGTATATATAATAAATAAATTCAGGAAAAAAAAAGCAGAAAATTAAACCTTCAGTAGATTGCAAAACACGGGATAAAACTGGCCCTTCTTTACCATCCTCCACTTGAAAGGAAGACCCAAATGGACACCCAATCAAAGGCTGCAGCGAGTAATTCTTGTTTCCAATTTTTATCTTCCTGCAAATTCCCAAAGGAAATATTTTTCAAAAATTATCACGTATGTGTGACACATGTGAATGAGAATAATGTCGTACGAGCCAGTAGTAAGACGAGAAAAAAGCACGCGATCGCCGTCATTGATGTCAAGCAAGACACTGCAGCCCTCCCAGGTGATTCTAGGGTTTTGATCTTGGTTCGAATTTTCTTCAGATTTGTTTATCGACATTTCTGATATCAAAGAATCCTTCTTTTACTGAGGATAATAATAATTAGTTTTTGAAAGGTTCGCAAATAATTGGATTGAATTTGCTTGCATGAAGCATGAATGTTTTAGTGGCAAACATAAACCCTAAAATTCGATTTTTAATTTCCTTTTATTTTCAATCTGAAATTGCCCAAATTGGACATATCACATATTTTTTGAATTGGGTTGGGCTTGTATTTGGACTTCGTAACAAAGCCACAAACTGGTTTGACTACTTCGTCTTTAGCCCAGTCATCATTCAGCCCATATTTTGACTTTTTAAAATATATATATATATATATATATATATCTTTACTCTATTATAAGAGCCAATGCCAAAAACACTGTTCATTTGTGCACCTTCCTTTTCACACGTGAACTGGTGTTTTACTGTTCACTATCTGGTTTTGATATGTGTGACACATGTGAATGAGAAAAATGTCGTACGAGCCAGTAGTAAGACGAGAAAAAAGCACGCGATCGCCGTCATTGATGTCAAGCAAGACACTGCAGCCCTCCCAGGTGATTCTAGGGTTTTGATCTTGGTTTGAATTTTCTTCAGATTTGTTTATTGACATTTCTGATATCAAAAAATCCTTCTTTTACTGAGGATAATATAATTAGTTTTTGAAAGGTTCGCAAATAATTGGATTGAATTTGCTTGCATGAAGCATGAATGTTTTAGTAGCAAACATAAACCCTAAAAGTCGATTTTTAATTTCCTTTTATTTTCAATCTGAAATTGCCCGAATTGGACATATCACACGTTTTTTGAATTGGGTTGGGCTTGTATTTGGACTACGTAACAAAGCCACAAGCTGGCTTGACTACTGAGGAAATTATATAGTTCCAGTGATTTAAAGAGTAGAATTCAAAAATTAGGGGCAAAGTT
>CAIGRS010292304.1:0-11199 GCA_903798395.1 Fraxinus floribunda
GTCTACTTCAGGGTATTGTACATTTATTTGGGGCAATCTGGTTACTTGGCGAAGTAAGAAACAAACAGTTGTGGCCCGGAGTAGCGCTGAGGCTGAATTTCGAGCCGTGGCTCATGGTATGTGTGAAATGCTATAGCTGAAACTATTGCTTGAAGAATTGGAGATAAAAATAAATCTTCCTCTAAAGATTTACTGTGATAATAAGGTAGCCATAGGTATTTCTCACAATCCAATCCATCGTGATCGGACAAAACATGTGGAAGTGGATAGACACTTTATCAAAGAAAAAATTAAGGATGGTATACTGTGCATAACCTATGTGTCTACTGGTGATCAAGTTGCAGATGTACTAACAAAAGCTCTAGCTAGGAAGATGTTCGAAAGATAAATTAACAAGCTGGGCATGTTCAATCTTGGAAACCCAGCTCGAGTGGGAGTATTGACAAATTTCCTGTTTCTTGTTTCCTAGGGATTTGTTTCCTACTAGGTTTCTTTAAAATAAAGGGATAAGGAAGGTTATTTCCTATTATCTATCTAGTCTTTAATTCTGTGATTTATTTGTTAGTTTCTATAATTATGGAGAATCATTGACAGATTTGTTGTCAAGCTTCTCTATATAAAACCTTTGTCTTTCTTGTAATAATGTATTAGAAGAGAATTTTCTTCTATTCCATATTTCTTCATGATATAAGTTTTTCTATTTCTTCATGGTATCAGAGCTGGTAACGATGCTTTCTGTTAACCACGATGTCGTCTATCTTTTCTCTCTTTAATATTTTTTTTCCTCTCCATCTATGCTCTCAACAATCCAGTGCTGTAGCACCCTTCCATGTATAATTTTCGCACCGCCACTCTCCAATTTTTATGGCAGGCAGACCTCCAACGTCTCCCTGGGAACAGCCATGATGGGCACCAAAGGGAATGACAGCTCGGAGACCTCGGTTTCCTTGTAACCGACCCCAATGTTTACTACCACTGTTTATGTCCCTTACTTAGATAATTCCTCTCTTCAAATCACCTCATAAACTCAATGGAAAAAATTACCTGCCATGGTCGTGATCCGTGGAGTTGGTTATTCAAGGGAAAGGGCGGTATGGCTATCTTAATGGGTCTGCCAAGAAACCTGAATAGTCAGATTCATCTTTCTAGACTTGGGATGCTCAGAATTCAATGGTAATGGCATGGCTAATCAACTCCATAGATGAGAAGATCAGTGAAAGCTTTATGTGCTATACAACTACCAAGCACATGTGGGAGGTAGCCAAGAGACAATATTCTGATCTTGAAAATTCATCTCAGCTATTTGAACTACGAAAAAAAGGCTTGGAATCTAACTCAAGCCAAGATGGATGTTACAACCTATTCCAATGCTCTTACAAAATTATGGCAGGAAGTAAACCTATTTAATAATGGCCATTGGCTATGTTCAGAATGCGTTGAGAATCATTGAAAGATAGTGAATAAGGAAAGGATCTATGATTTCCTTTCGGGTCTTAAACAAGGACCTGGATGAAGTTTGTGGGCATCTTCTTGGCACTAAGCCACTGCTAATTATTGAGCTGTAAAAACGACTTCAAGCTTCTCAAGAAACTCGCAAACGTGTAATGCTTGGTACTGGAAAATCAACAACTGAGAATTCTGCCTTCTCAGTCCGTGGACCTTAAAACTCTCGTGGGGAGTATCAGAATCAAAAGAAGGGTGGCAATTCATGGTGTGATTATTGCCAAAGATCAAACCACAACCGTGATAAGTGTTGGAAATTACATGGTAAACCTGATAATTGGAAGGATACTCGTAACAATAGAAGGGATTCTAAAGGTCTTCAAGTTATTATAGATATAACATCAAGGACTAGTGAAACAACTTCAATTTCTCTCTAAACAATGAACAGATAGAAAAACTGTACCAGATCCTAAATGCCCAAGGTCAGCAGTCACAACCAGCCTCGGGTACCTTACTTTTGGCTCAAAAAGGTACTTTCATGACTGCTCTAAATGGTATATCTGAAGTGACTGAACCCTGGGTGATAGACTCCGGGGCTACGGACCATATGAAAGGTTGTGCAAATCTCTTCTGTTCCTATAAACCTAGTCCAGGGAATTTGAAAATTAAAATTGCAGATGGTTCTCTTGCAACGGTTGCTGGTACCGGTACCATTGATATTAGTCCTCAAATAACTCTAAAAGATGCTCTCCATGTTCCAAAGTTATCATGCAATTTACTATCTGTTAGTAAGATTACCAAAGATGAAAATTGTACTGCCCAGTTCTCACATTCCATGTGTAAATTTCAGGATATGACTTCGGGCATGAGGATTGGTAGTGCTAAGGAACACAATGGTCTCTATTATTTTGAGGAAGGGATCTCCAACAATAAACAAGCTTTACTACCGGGTGTGAATTTATTTCTTTATCTAGAGAACAACAAATAATGTTATGGCACTCTAGGTTAGGCCATCCTAGCTTTCAATATCAGAAACAATTGTTTCACTCTCTTTTTCGAAATAAAGATGTTTTTCAATGTGATGTTTGTCAAATTGCTAAACACTAAAGGTCGGTTTTCCCTTCTCAGCCATATAAATCATCCAAACCATTTACATTAATTCATAGTGATATATGGGGTCCTTCATGGGTACCTAATGCAACTAGGAAGAAATGGTCTATCACATTTATTGATGATCATGGGTTTATCTTCTAAAAGAAAAAGGTGAGGCTGAACAAAAGTTCAAACACTTTCATTTGATGGTGAACAACCGTTATAGTGCAAAAATACTAATTTTACGTACCGATAATGGGAAAGAGTACTTTAATTCCATTCTAGGGGAGTATTTTTTGGAAAATGACATTATTCACCAAAGTTCATGTGTTGATACTCCTCAACAGAATGGGGTGGATGAAAGAAAAAATAGGCATCTCTTAGAAGTAGCGCGCTCTATTATGTTCGCTAATAATGTCCCCAAATTTTTTTGGGTTGATTCCATTCTCACAGCTTGCTATCTTATAAGCCATCTTCCTACCCAGGTTCTGAACTACAAAATACCTTCTCAATTCTTCCTTCAATACTACCCACAAACAAGGTCAGGAAGTTTGTTACCCCTCAAAGTGTTTGGATGTAAGTCCTTTGTTCATGTTCATGATCATAATCGAAGCAAACTAGATCCCCGAGCTATACCTTGTATTTTTCTTGGGTATCCAGTCACTCAAAAAGGGTACCGTTGCTATTCCCCAGAAAAACGCAAATACTTTGTCACTATGGACGTCACCTTTTTTGAAAACCAGCCCTTTTACCACAAAAAATCGCTTCAGGGGGAGATTGGGAATGAAGCCAATTTTTCTTTTTGGGAACCCACACCAAGCCCAATCCTACCGCTTCCACCTGATCCACCTACTCTAGTAGAGCAAACACACGAACCCACACCAGCCACAAATGACCTGGAGTTTGCCATAAACATTGACAACTCTAGGAAAGGGGAAGATTCACAACAGCAACCTAAGTTACGTGTTTATTCTCGGAGAAAACCCTCACTAGGAATAGAGAACGTTGTGGACCTACAACCTTGCCATGAATCAGAACTGAATTCATCAACTGAGGTTAGTGACCTTGATTGTCCTATTGCTTTGAGAAAAGGAGTTCGTTCTTGTACTCAACATCCCATTTCCAATTATGTTTCCTACTGTCATTATTCACCTTCTCTCCAAGCTTTTATTACTAACCTGTCAGAAGAGAAGATTCCTCAAGATATACATGAGGCTTTGAGGAATCCCGAATGGAGGAAGGCAGTTATAGAGGAAATACAAGCTCTTGAAAAGAATCAAACTTGGAGTCTCGTAGAGAAACCTGAAGGGAAAGCTTCAGTGGGGTGCAAATGGGTGTTTACTGTGAAGTATTAATTGATGGGATGATTGAGAGATACAAAGCAAGACTGATTGCAAAGGGCTTCACTCAAACATATGGTATTGATTATAATGAGACTTTTGCCCCTAGTTGCCAAGCTCAATACGGTTAGAGTACTTCTATCTCTCGCTGCAAACCTGGATTGGGACACCCACAACTTGACGTGAAAAATGCCTTCCTCAACGGTGATTTGGAAGAGGAAGTCTACATGGATCTTCCACCAGGATTCGACAAAGACAGGAAAAATGGGAAAGTCTGCAGACTAAAATAGGCACTCTATGGTTTGAAGCAATCCCCAAGGGTTGGTTTGGCAGATTCACAAAGGCGATCTTATAACAAGGGTATAAGCAAGCTCATACCGACCATACCCTCTTTTATCGACACAAAGATGGTAATAGTACAATTCTTATTGTCTATGTGGATGACATAATTTTGACAGGAAATGATACAATGGAGATGACAAGACTGAAAACTAGACTGGCAGCTGAATTCGAGATAAAAGATCTTGGACCGTTACGCTACTTTCTTGGTATGGAGGTTGCTAGAAACAAGAAAGGAACGTCAGTCACTCAAAGAAAATATGTCTTGGATCTGTTAAAGGAAACGGGAATGCTAGGCTGTAAACCAGTAGACACACCGATGGACTCCACAACAAAGTTAGGAGACAAGAAAGATGGAACTTCGGTTGACACTGGGAGATACCAGCGACTAGTCGGAAAGCTCATCTATCTTTCCCATACCAGACCAGATATTGCATTCGCTGTGAGTGTTGTTAGTTAGTCCATGCATGCTCCCTGCGAAGAACACATGGAGGCTGTACTCCGTATCCTAAAGTACCTCAAATTATCGCCTGGTAAAGGTTTGTTTTTCAGCAAAAATGAGTCAGAAGTATCGAGAGATTCACAGATACAGATTGGGCAGGTTCTATTGAAGACATGAGGTCTACTTCAGGGTATTGTACATTTGTTTGGCACGATCTGGTTACTTGGCGAAGTAAGAAACAAACATTTGTGGCCCGGAGTAGCGCTGAGGCTGAATTTCGAGCCGTGGCTCATGGTATGTGTGAAATTCTATGGCTGAAACTATTGCTTGAAGAATTGGAGATAAAAATAAATCTTCCTCTAAAGATTTACTATGATAATAAGGCAACCATAAGTATTTCTCACAATCCAGTCCATCATGATCGGACAAAACATGTGGAAGTGGATAGACACTTTATCAAAGAAAAAATTGAGGATGGTATAACCTATGTGTCTACTGTTGATCAAGTCGCAGATGTACTAACAAAATCTCTAGCTAGGAAGATGTTTGAAAGACAGATTAACAAGCTGGTCATGTTCAATCTTGGAAACCCAGCTTGAGGGGGAGTGTTGACAAATTTCCTGTTTCCTATTTCCTAGGGATTTGTTTCCTACTAGGTTTTTTAAAATAAGGGGATAAGGAAGGTTGTTTCCTATTATCTTTAATTCTGTGATTTATTCCTTAAATTAAGGGATTGTTAGTTTCTATAATTATGGAGAATCATTGACAGATTTGTTGTCAAGCTTCTCTATATAAAGCCTTTGCCTTTCTTGTAATAATGTATTAGAAGATAATTTTCTTCTATTCCATATTCCTTCATGAAATAAGTTTTTCTATTTCTTCAGAAATCAACCTGACTATAGAATCCATGCAGACATACCGCTGTTCTATAGAAAATTACAGATTGAAGAGTTCCTAGGCTGGATTTCTGAAGTTGAGAGGTTCTTCAAATTTACTGAGGCCACGGAGGAACGATAGGTGAAGCTAATATCGTATAAGCTGAGAAGCGGGGCTGCTATCTGGTGGGAAAATGTATAGATGGATAGGTGACATCAAGGCAAAACTCCTGTGCGATCCTGGAGGCAAATGAAACAGCTTATGACGAACAGGTTTTTACCTCCAGATTATGAGTAATTTATTTTCCAGAGTTAACAAAATTGTATGCATGGTAACAAGACTGTTGCAAATTGTATTGAAGAGTAGGCTAGGCTGTCAGTTCGTAACAACCTAAATGAGACTGAGGGACAACGGTTTCTAAATATTTAGGGGGATTAAGGTCAATCATTCAAGGTAAGATTGGGCTACAAGTGGTTTGGACAATGGATGAAGCTCATAACATAGCCTTGAAGGCGAAGATGATGGAGAAAACACCCAATCGTTTCTCTAACTACAAGAAGGACATGGGAGAGTCCTCTTACACAACGGTGAACAGGGGCAAATTCTTACCAAGCGATGGACATAATCAGTCTAAAAATACTTCAAATCGGATTCAACCAGGCCATCGTTCGAATGAGTGTCCAACCAAGAGACCCGTGAATTTCGTGGACGCTGGAGAGGATGATGAGGAAGATTAGTATGTTGAGGGAGAAGAAGTCATGGATGAACTATTGGATGGAGCAGATATTACGGAGGAACAGGAGGAGCATGTCAGCTGTGTAATTCAGTGGGTCATGTGTTCAATGAAACTAGAGGATTCATCACAAAGAAACAATATTTTTAAGGCTTGCTGCAGTGTTCAGGGGAAGGTCTGTGATTTAGACAGTGGGAGTTGTGAAAACTTCGTTTCCAAAAGGCTGGTAGAACACCAAAAGCTGCAGGTTGACAAACATCTAAAGCCCTACGTGATTGGGTGGATTCATAAAGGGCCTAAGGTGAACGTGATTGAGGTGTGCAAAGTTCATATTTCAATTGGACAGTACTACCGAGATGAGGTGGTCTGCGATGTTGTCGACATGGCAGTTTGACGTGGATGTAACCTATAGGGGACGCGATAATGTTTATGTTTTCAACTGGGAAGATAGGAAATTGTAATGGTTCTAAAATGGAGTTTAGTTGGTGTCTCAACTAAGACTACAATGGAAGAACGGTCCTTACTCTCCTTAGTCACTTCCATAATGGATTTTGAATTGGGTGAATGAAGCACGGGAAGTACATGTTGTGGTTTTACAAGCTCGAGTGATAGAAGAGAAAGAGGAGTAGAGAGATGTGGTACCCGAAAAAGTACCATCCCTTTTGGCCGAATTCAGTGAATTGAAGTCCGAAGATTTACCAAATAACCTTCTACCTTTGAGAGACATTCAACACCATATTGATTTGGTTCCAGGAGCAAGCCTACAAAATTTACCATACTATCGAATGAGTCCCAAAGAGAATCAAATTTTACAGGAAAATGTGGAGGAGTTAATGAAGAAGGATTTATTCAAGAAAGCATGAGTCCATGCGCTGTTATCGCATTACTGTTTCTAAAGAAAAATGGAAGTTGGAGGATGTGCGTTGATAGTCATGCGATCAACAAGATAACTGTCAAATACAGATTTCCAATTTCGAGATTGGATGACATACTAGATATGTTGGAGGGTTCGAAGTTGTTCTCCAAAATCGATACGCGAAGTGGCTACCATTAGATTCGGGTCAAACCTGGTGATGAATGGAAGATGGCTTTCAAACAAAGGAAGGACTCTATGAGTGGTTGGTTATGCCTTTCGAGCTATCCAATGCGTCTAGTACTTTTATGTAGCTTATGAACCCGATATTGCGATCTTTCATGGAAAATATGTAGTTGTTTATTTTGATGACATACTAATTTACAGTCGGAGTAAGAGGGACCATATGGAATATCTTTAGGCTGTGCTAGAATTGTTGTCCGAAAATTATCAATTTTAGAAAGTATAGTTGGATGACAAGGCGATTGTTATTCCTAGGGTATGTAGTCAGTTTGGAAGGTATATTGGTTGACGAAGAAAAGGTGAGAGCTATTCGTGATTGGCCTACACCAAAGACAGTAGGAAAGGTGAGGAGTTCCCATGGGTTGGCGATGTTTTATCGTCGATTTATTAGAGATTTCAGCAGTATTGTAGCACCTATAACTGAGTGTATGAAGAAAGGAAAATTCAATTGGGGTGAAGTAGTTGATATGACTTTTGCAGTGATCAAAGAAAAGTTGTGCACTAATTTATTAGAGATTTCAGCAGTATTGTGGCTCCCATTACAGAGTGTCTCAAGAAGGAGAAGTTTAATTGGAGGGGATAGCCGACACAGCTTTTGCTGTCGTCAAAGAAAAATTGTATATTACTTATGTTCTTGTCTTACCCAATTTTGAGAAATTATTCGAAGTAGAGTGTAATGCTAGTGGAATGGGGATTGAAGTAGTTTTGTCACAAGAGAAGAAACTAGTTGCATTTTTTAGTGAATAGCTTAGTGATGCACGGTGAAAGTGGGGGTACCTATGACCAAGAATGTTATGCTATTGTTCGTGCTCTAAAACATTGGGAACATTATCCAATTCAAGGAAAACTCATCCTTTACACTGATCACCAAGGTTTGAAGTATCTGAACAGCCATATAAGTTTAAGTAATATGTATGCTCGGTGGTCAACCTATTTACAGAAGTTTCCTTTTGTTTTGAAACACAAATCGGGTATTCTGAATAAGGTGGTACATACTTTAAGTCAGCGTGCAAGTTTGCTGGTGACTATGCAACAAGACGTTATTGGGTTCGAGTTTCTAAAAGAATTGTATTCTGATGATGAAGATTTCACCGAGGTGTGGGAAAAATGTATTCTGAAACAAATGAAAGGAGAGTTTCATATGGTCGATGACTACCTATTCTGTGGCAATCAATTATGCACTTCGCGAAGCTCTTTGAGGGAGAAACTGATTCGAGAATTACATGGTAGAAGTTTAGGTTGTCACTTAGGGCGTGACAAGACTATTAGTGGGGTAGCCGAGCGGTATTACCAGCCTTAGTTGAAACGCGACGTAGGAAACTTTGTTCATAAGTGTTATGTTTGTCAGACTTCTAAGGGATAGGCGCAGAATACAGGTCTCCCTAATGGCATATAAGAGGATTTGTTGATGGACTTTGTTTTAGGACTTCCGCGAACTCAACATGGAGTCAACTATGTGTTTGTAGTGGTTGACAGGTTCTCCAAGATTGGGCTTTTTTATTCCCTATCGAAAGACTTTTGATGCTTCTCATGTGGCTCAACTATTCTTTCGAGAGGTGGTTCGTTTACATGGAGTCCTACAGTCTATCACTTCTGACAGGGATTTGAAGTTCTTTAGCCATTTTTGGATTACATTGTGGCAACGGATGGATACTATTCTCAAGTTCAGTACCATGGCACACCCGCAAACTAACGATCAGACTGAGAATTTGAATAGAACACTGGGAAACTTACTTCAGAACATTTGTGGGGACAAGCTAAAATAGTAGGATGTGGTACTGGCTCAAGCGAAGTTGGCGTACAATAATGTAGTTCACACTGCTACTGGTAAATTTCATTTTACTTTAGTGTATTTGCAGCCTCCTAAGCATGCGTTAGACTTGGCACAACTTCCCAAGGTTGCTGGAGCAAGTGTGGCTGCTAAAAACATGGTTGAACAGGTTCGTGATGTTCAGGCAGAAGTGAAATTCCGGTTGGAGGAAAAGAATGTGAAGTATAAAGCTACCGTAGATGTTAAGAGGCGTAAGAAGTGGTTTGTCGAAGGTGATCAGGTTATGGTGTTTCTGCGTAAGGAGAGGTTCCTGTAACAAGTTGAATCCAAGGAAATATGGACCTTACAAGGTGATAAAAAAGATTAATGACAATGCCTACGTGATCGACTTGCCTGCTGATATGAATATATCTCGCATTTTCAATATAGCTGACCTTTATGAGTTTTGTGATGATGTTCCGCTTTATCGGGATTATAACTTAAGGTCGATTTCTTCACATATGGGAGGGACTGATGTAGGATAATTGGCATTAGAGTTTAAAGAAAAATTGGACCGAAAATTGGCTAAAAGAGCTGTTCCAAAAAAATGACATAACTTTTTGCACTAGTATCATATAGTCTATTATAATATGTTATCGGAAACATCTCTCAGTGCTCCATACCTTCCAACCTTGGGTTACCCCAATTGACATCGTTTCCAGAATCAAATTTGCAGTTTAAGACGTGCTACTGGACAGTCAAAGTTTTAGTGTTTTTTTTTTCATTTTTAGTTGCTTTGATTTAGTGGATGTCTATTTTGGTCTTTTTGCTTAAATTAGGGTTTTCGGAGACTATTTAAAGACTCTTTTATTTTTTGAATAAACACATTGAATTTTGGAGGCTATTATTTTCTTGTGAATTACAATTTTCTCTCGTTTGGGTTTACGTTTGTAAACTTAGAACTTCCATCCTGCGTCAGTTTCATACCACATGCACAATCTCATTTGGAAAATTTTTAGCTTCTACCACAGAGTCAACTACTTCTAGTGCACAAGAATTTTTTATATCTTCTTCATTTAAATGTTTAGTTTCTCTTGTAATAGGGATATTGTTATTAGACATGGGCTCAAGCTCTTCAATTGAATCTGAATAGCCATCTTTGGAGAAGATGCCAGGATTAGAGCCTTCATCGCCTTTAACCTCAATATTTATATTTTTAGGATGATCGGGGTTGATTTTCTTTGCAGGTTGCCTTTTATTTTGTAGAATGTAAATATATTGATGCCCAGTTACTAATACCATCAATATGTCCAGAGTACAAAATGAAAAAAAAATACAAAAAATGAGTATTATAGTGGTGAAATGTATGAGAACCGTGTTTTGATCATTTTTGAATGTAAGAAATAACCATGCAGCGATCAATGTAAAAGTTGCGGATTATCAAATTAATTGCTACTAAGTTACCGAATGGTTTTTAATTATCCGTTATTATTTTTGACTCTACGTGCGGAATTAATTAATCAAAAGCAACAAATCTTTTTTAATTATTTCAAGATGGCTTATCAAAGAAGTCAATTATCCTAAGTTGAATTACCGCAGTTTGTAATACTAAAGCAATAAATAACAATATTTATGACGGAGAAACCCAATTGGGTAAAAACTCCGGGACCAAGGCTGTTACCTTAAGTATGGGCAATATGAATTACAACCCGTTTTCAACATAGCAAATTCCACTAGTTCACGCTGTTGTAATTCTTTAGCTATGTCAACGAGCCAAGCCCGACCAAAAAAAATGAGGCTTGGCCCGAGCTTTTGGCCCGGGCCTTAGCGGGGCAGTGTCGGCCCGGACCAAGTTTTTTTTTCAAAGGCTTTGCTGCCTTTTGCAGGCAGCTAGGCAACACTTTCAAAAAATTATGTATTTTTTTAATAATCGGTAGGCTTGCCCGGGCTTGAGCCAACTTGACCTCAATGTTTTTATGTAGTAGACAAATGTATCTATATCTCTTCTCAACAATCCTTTAGACGTAAAATGCAAATCTCAATTTCATTCAATGCTCCCCTTATGTATATTCTCTCTCCCCCCCCCCC
>CAIGRS010292353.1:0-16915 GCA_903798395.1 Fraxinus floribunda
TTTTTTTTTTTTTTTAAATTTTAAGTTTGGCTCTACTGTATTCAGGGGAAAGTTTGAAATTGCTAGTTAATATCGCTCACAATGATCCATGTCCTACCCTGAATATTAACTTTAACTGAGTTCTGAAATCAATGACATTCAACATCAATAAGATAACTTTTTTTTTTTTTTTTTAAAATCTGAAAGGTCTCATCAAAATCAGATCCAGACTGCCAATTTTTTTATGGAGTGTATGGTATTCAATTTTGAGTCTCTTTGACTTAGGCAACTGTCTTGAATTTCAGGTTGTTGAAGTGTTAAGCGAGTCTTTGACACTTAAAGAAACACCCATTCCAACAAAAGTTGCGCGACTTATGCTTGTTTCGGATATACTTCACAACAGTAGTGCTCCTGTAAGGAATGCTTCTGCTTACCGGACCAAATTCGAAGCAACTCTGCCAGACATTATGGAAAGCTTTAATGACTTGTATCGTAGTATAACAGGACGAATGTCAGCTGAGGCTCTTAAGGTAAGCAATGTTTGTTAAGCTCATTTTACGTAACGGCTACCTTTGCTTAGGACTGGACATGGTTCGGTTGGGTTCGATTCTCTTCAGAATTGAATCGTCCCAAGATTTTCGGATATTTAATAAATGGAACCGTCGGATCTAAATATAATTATGGAACCATTCAGATTTGGTTCTGTTCTGTTCGATTTCGTACCATAATTAAATTTTTTAATATTTACTGCAACACTACATAAACACAAATAATGACTTGTTCATTCGTAACTTTTACAAATTAACGTAGCCCAATTTAAAACATATAAATAACAAGATGTTCAATAAGATTAATTCAATGTATACAAATACCAAAAAGTAGATACTAATATTAAAACATTGGTAATTCATATCAGTAATTCATTTGCTTCAAGTAGCATGCATAAAGAATTGAGTTTATGCGGGAGTGGGCGAACTGCTGCTTACCAAATGAAATTGGAATGGAAAGGGGAAGGATAATGCCCAAATTTTGGGCTAACAAAAAATTAATTTGGCTGGACTTAACTGATTTATTTAATTAATTTGCTAATTTGTTTAGAAAAAATTAAAATGATTTAATTAATTCAATATAAAAAATTATTTAGATTCAGTTCTTATTCGGTTATTCGGTTCTTGGTCTAGAATCGACCAAAACCGACTCTCAATTCAGATATCAGTTCGGGTATTTAACTTGTGAAGAATCGTTCGATTCGGTTCGGTTCGGGAGTTTTGTTCAGCCCTACCTCTGCTATATTGCCCCTTTTTTGTCCTCTTGAAGTAAAGATTTCTTTGCCTTCAAATTTTACAGGAACGCATTCTAAAAGTTCTTCAAGTATGGGCATGTTCAATAAGATTAATTCAATGTATAAAAATACCAAAAAGTAGATTCTAATATTAAAACATTGGTAATTCATATCAGTAATTCATTTGCTTCAAGTAGCATGCATAAAGAATTGGGTTTATGCAGGAGTGGGCGTACTGCTGCTTACCAAATGAAATTGGAATGGAAAGGGGGAAGGATAATGCCCAAATTTTGGGTTAACAAAAAATTAATTTGGCTGGACTTAATTGATTTATTTAATTAATTTGCTAATTTGTTGAGAAGAAATTAAAATAATTTAATTAATTCAATATAAAAAATTTAAAAAATTATTTAGATTCAGTTCTTATTCGGTTCTTGATCTAGAATCGACCAAAACCAGTTCTCAATTCAGATATCAGTTCGGGTATTTAACTTGTGAAGAATCGTTCGGTTCGATTCGGTTCGGGAGTTTTGTTCAGCCCTACCTCTGCTATATTTCCCCTTTTTTGTCCTCTTGAAGTAAAGATTTCTTTGCCTTCAAATTTTACAGGAACGCGTTCTAAAAGTTCTTCAAGTATGGGCTGATTGGTTTCTGTTTTCGGATGCATATGTGAATGGACTGCGAGCTACCTTTCTTAGATCAGGTAACTCAGGTGTGATACCTTTCCATTCTATATGTGGCGATGCACCTGAGTTAGAGAGGAAGACTAGTTCTGAAGACAATGGTGACGGGGAAAAGATTAAACAGGATACTGCTTTGGCAATCGGTAAAGGGGCTGCCATGAAGGAGTTGCTGAATCTACCCCTTTCTGAGCTGGAGAGACGATGCAGGCACAATGGGTTATCTCTTGTGGGTGGAAGAGAAATGATGGTTGCTAGGTTACTTTATCTGGAAGAGGCAGAAAAGCAAAAGGGTTATGAGTTAGATGATCAATTGAAGTCTACGCATAACCAGTCAAGTTCAGGTAGATACCCAAGTGGGCGAAAGGAGACCAATTTTGACTTGGATCCAGTGGGAGTGTCTGGCTGGAATAGTTATACGGAGGATGATGTGCAATCTAAAGGAAGAGGATCCACGTCCTTGCCCCTATCAAATCCTATTTTACAGCCTGAACTCAACTCCTTAATGAGTGAAGGAGAAAACAAATTCATCCTGCCAGCCTCCAAGTGGGCAAGAGAAGACGATGAAAGTGATGGTGAACAGAAAAGAAGTCCACGGGATCTGGGGTTGACGTATTCGTCTTCTGGGAGCGAGAATGCAGGCAGTGGTCTCATTAAATCTGAGGACATGGAGCTCACTACTGATGCAAGCAATTCAGCACATCTTGATGGTGGAATGAATGAAGAACAGAGGTATTAGCATGCTTAACTTTTGTTATTGATGGTCAAACCTTTCATTTCGTTTTTATATAGTTGATTTTGTTTTTTGCGTGCTCCTTGCTTTCAATTGATCTACTTTGTTATTCTAGAATTTTAGAAGAGTTGGAGGTATCTAATTTTTCTTTTGGCTGGTTTATAAACAAGTTGAAGGTATCTTAAGCTTTACATGATTCTCGGAAAATGTTAATTGATGTTTGCTGTTGTTGGCTGTATTTAGTATTTGGGCTTTTGTATGTTTTAGCAAGTAGAAATGAAAAATATCCTTCAATTTTCTAACATTTCCAAAGGCTTCTGAGAGTTGGCTATAATATGGTGATTGATCATGACTACATTTTTACAGACAAAAGTTGAGGCGTCTTGAAGTTGCTTTGATGGAATATCGCGAATCTCTTGAAGAGCAAGGAATAAGAAGTCCTGAGGAAATTGAGAGAAAAGTTGCAATCCGTCGGAGTCGGTTACAATCTGAATATGGTTTACTGGATTCCAACCCAGATGCTTCTGGCAGAAGTAAGTCTTGAGCTTGTTTATATCAAATTCATGATGAGCTAATACTATTGTTAAATTTTAGATTATGGTATATTGTTTCTTTATGCATGAAACTTTTACACTGTTTTTTAACTGTTCAAAATGTCTTAATTCTATCAATTATGCTTCTCATCTAATTTTTCATGGTTATGCTGTTGGAACGACCTTTAATTTGTCTGGTAGAATCCGTCTTTCCGTTTCTGGAATTCTTGGATGTCCTGTCAAACATTAGAGTTAGAGACTGCATGGTCACTCTAGCTAGATTGCTGATATTGGATTTTCTGATATGTGACAGCCATTTTGGGGAATCATAAACACCGAGTAAAGTTTTTCTTTTTAGGTGCTTTGTGATGTGACAAACTGCATTACGCGAGAAAAATAAGAAGAAAAGTGAAGAACCGATTAGTAAATTAACACTCGAAGAACATGGTTCAGGTCAATGAAACCTGAGTCTGTGCAGTGTATGATTCCACTAAATGGTTATTACAAGAATTTGTCGTCGTCTTTTGCCTAAACTCTCTTTACCCCAAATATAATGACTATGAGAGACCCTCGAAATTTAAACTAGTGAGTGCTAAGTTGCACACTTGGTTCTGTTGTCATCTGACTTGTTATTACCCATTAAAATTGGGTTTTGTGGAAGTCTTCTGTACGTGAATTTTCGTTAATTTCCTTATAACAGGACTTTACTGCATAAATATTCCTCCTCTTGGCGTTATCTCATCTTAATTTACATTTTATGAACTGTAGAGAGGGAAAGAAGAGATGATTCCCGTGATCCTTCAAAAAAACAACGTCACAGCCAAGGCAGAAGCGAAAGCCCTCAAAGGAAATTATCTGCCCAAGACAGAGGGAGGGATAGTGACGCGAACAGAGATAGGGAACTGCATCGTGATCGGGAAAGAGGTCATGATCTCGAAAGTGAAAGGATAAAGGACCGTGACCGGGATCGGGATCGGGATCGTGATCGTGATCGTGATCGTGAGAAGAGTGGAAGCAGGGAGAGGGGTGACAATGACAGAGACAAGGCAAGAGAACGGAGCAGGGATAGGGACAGGGACAGGAGACGCGTCAAATGAGTTCAGTTGCTATTATGCTTGCACCACTAAATGAGATGGAGAAATTAGCATCAGAAGTCGATTTTGATGGGATCACGTTTTGAAATGGGTTTGTTGTATGGTAACTGGAAGTCCCTGATTGTGACTCTTCGAAGATGAATTCCAGTTTTGTATGTCTGCATTGTTTTCTATGCACTATCGAGTCAAAATGTTTAGTTCTACATGAGAGATTTAAGAGTAGCTCTTGTTCAACAAATATTATAGCCAAATGTACTTGGTCTGATGAAATATCGGTTGTATTACAATTTTTTGTGTTAAAAGGGTTCGGCTTTACCCCGTACCTGGATTCCTATATTTCCTCGATCATAATAGAATAAAACAGTAATCGAGCTTGACATTTTAAGCAAGATTATATCTTAATTTTTGCCAACTCGTGATTACTACCTCACAAAATGATTTGATGACTTGCTCTGCTTATGAGAGAGCCAATTCTTCCAATACGAGACTAGTGGCAAAAGGCTCCTTCCAAAAACCCGTTTCTAATTATACTTCTTGTCCGATTTCTAGTAATTTCAGTCAAACCCTTCAACAATCGTGTCATTTCTTGACCGTGAAACAACTTGATAAACAGTTATATGCACATATACTTTAACATCGTGTCATTTCAGTTTTCTCGACTGAAAAAAACCAGTATTCCTTCCTCTTGAAGTAGACAAATGTTCTCAAGTGCGCTATGTGGACGTTAACAGGACTCGTAAGAAGACATCTCTGTGACCACTGTAGGAAGGTAATTTCGCAAAATTCATCATAAAGAAACAATTATAAGAAAATATTTACATCAAATCGCCATTCAGTTTTCTGAACTGAAAAACCAGTCACAGGACCAGCAAAAACGAGCAAATGCAAAATGGTAATGTCACATTGTAGAAGATCGAAAAGTTATGAGCATCGGAGCTTCCTTAACAACCACTTTTTCCTGAGGTTAACATCCAACGCCAAAAATGTCTTTGCTTTCCTCTCATCCTCCAATAAATCACAACCGTCCAATAAAAGCTCATCATCGATGTCTGGTATTGCTTGAAGTGCCTCGATGGCACTCTCCATGGCAGTATAGTTTTTACCAGCATCCTTATTTACCAACTTTGCAACTACACCCGTGATGTTGGTAATAGTCCCTTGTATTTCATCTTTGCCACTTTTTTGCACTTTGCTACAACGTTCGAAACCTGTTAACGCTTCTGTTGGTCGCTTTTTTGCTTGATCACACGTCACTGAATCGAGAACTGTTGTTGGAAGATCTCCAGAATATTTATCAGTGCTTGCGTTAGTAGGATCTTGATCAAATTCTATTTTAACATCCTCATAGCTCAATTCTCCTTCCACTGTTTCTGTTGGTCCAAAAATAATACCCAAATCATTGTACTGTGGTAATATTTTATCTCTATAAGAAATTGAGCCCGGGTTCTCCTGCAAATGAAGAATGGAATTGGGTTGGCATTTAACAAGATACAAGTGCTTAGACGAGATGGAGAAAAGTGATATTATATTACTTTTAAGCAAAATAGTAACTCACTAACACTTTTTACTCCGGAAAAATAACCTCGTACCTTCTTATACAATTCCCACACATCATTATCAGCTACAATCATTTGTAGGGTTTCATTCCAAGAAAATCCATTTTGATTGAGGAGGTTGTTGATTTCATTGTATTGTTTCATCAAGCTGAGACAATGGTCTTCTAGAATATGTTGCTCATATTGTACGCCAAATTTTTCTTTAAACATCGAGGTCATGTGTGCCCAAGCTTGCTCACTAAATGTACTACCAACTTTATTCCCTTGGTGCACCTGCTCCAGCATAAGGTCAATAAGATAGCGTTCCATCGACATGGTCCAACCGTCAATGACATCTATAATAGGAGAGGAATCTTCAGCCTTCCCATCACCTACCAAATAGCGAAAATTTTTACCAGTGAATATTACAATTTTATGGGAAACAAATAAATGAACAAAACGAAAACTGCTTCAGGTATAAGTCTGCCACTACATAACCCTATGGATTCAGGTTTTCTATTTTCAGAAACAGGTCCAACAATTTCTTTTCAAGAGAAACAGAGAAAAAAAAGGCTTATATTCCGGCCCTATCAGAAACAAACAAACATTTTAATTTAAGTTTACAGAACCCCCATAAAAAATAACCTCTTTGCATAGTGCATTTTAACAAATCTCGCATGTAAAAAGTTAGAAAGGAAACATAACTCCAATCATACCAGGAGTTTCAGTAGTTGGAGCTAAGCTCCCGGCCAAACTGCTGTATACTCCTTCGAGCTTATCTTGTCCATATATGACACATAATTTGTGATAACATGGTACTGTTTTAACTCTATAAGCTCGAGCATCAGGATGTGCCTGCACGAATTATTCTTGAGAAATAGAAATCAACTGAAAAATAGAAATACTGATGGGTAAAAAAAGCATAACCTTAATATAAGCATCCCAAACACAATCTTCAGCTGTCAACATTTCTCGGCCCTCATCCCATGAAAAACCACTATGCTCTAGAAGGATCTTGACATCATTATATTGCTTTTTAAAATGTTTGTATCTATTTTTCAAAATTTCCTTGTCATGCTGAGATCTAAAGTTTTTATTGAATGATGCAACCATGTCATTCCAAGCTTGGGTTATGAACGATTGTCCAATTCGATTCCCTCTACGCACTTGCTCAAGCATTAAGTCAATGAAAAAACGGTCCATTGGTGGCGTCCAATATGTTCTTGAGCGCACACTGCCTGCAAATTTGTAAATTGATGATGGACAATAGTTAAACTAAAGAATTCAAAAAAATCAAAGAATTCAAAAAACTAAGTACTCTCGGTTTCTAAATGAACTTATAGAAAAACAATTAGGAGCGACTAATCAATGTTACGAATCAAGCAATGGAAATTGGCTCCTGAAAAAGAGAACAAGGCAGACACACACAAGAACAAAATGAGAGGCACACTTAGATAAAAAGTAAAGGATAGACAAAAAAGGTAAAAGGATAAGGTCTTGAACTTCTTTAATAAAACACAATCCCCAAAAAAAAAAAGGAAAGAAAATACAGGGAAGATCAAAGGATTAAAAAAGTAGGCATAAGATATAGCCTTAAAATTTTCCATGTCAAGGTCTGTCTCTTTTGCCATTGATGGATCCAAATCTCTTTGCTGCTGTAATGACTAAATCTAGATCCAAAACTTATCGATGGTTAGTGTGACATAGTTGACAGCTTGACAATTGGGATACCATATTGTATTAGTATAGTACGTTGACTACCTGGTCCACCGAATGGTTTGTCCCACATAATACTAGAGCACGTTTGACTAAGCTTAAATGTAAGTCAAACTTACTTTTAAGCAATTTTTTGTATATGAAGATGTTCGAATAGATTAATTTTTAACAAAAGTTACTTTGAGAGTAAGTTAGGTATTACTTTAAAATAACTCATAACAAACAAAAATAATTATTTATTCTAAAACTTAGTTACTTGCCCGTAAAGTTTTATGCTTAGCCAAACAGGCACTTATTATTGTTCAAAAATAAATACTTTAGTTAATAACTTATCATGCACATCTAATCATCATAATTAGTCATGAAGATTCTAAAATCTCAAAATTTTAAGGTTTAACAGAGTCAATTTTTTTCCTCCCAAACCTAATGATTCAGAGCTCGACACATAAGAAACTACAAACAAAACAATGTGTATTGTACTAAAAAGAACCAACTCAAAGAGCAAAATATTTCCTCGTTGAGAAATTGAACATACCAGCATTTGCAGCAACAGCCTCATTTTTAATGTATTTGTCTTGATGGGAATCACTCTGGCTTTCCTCGCCGATTATGTCCCCAATAATCAGTCGCAAATTGTTATAGTTCGGAAAGTTTTTGGTTCTATAAGATCGAGCATGTGGATGTGCCTACATATGTCATGTAAGCCTCCTTGAGCAATAAACAAATAAATGCTGCATTCAAGATTAAGTGGTATACCTTAATATAGGCATCCCAAACATCGTCATCAGCTATCACCATTTGCTCTTTCTCATCCCAGCAAAAACCTTTCTGTTTAAGCAAAGTCGTTAAATCACTACAGTACTTCCATAATTTTTTGAAACGGTGTCTTAATACTCTTTTGCTATAATCGGAACCAAATTTTGCATTAAACAACACGAGCATATCCGTCCAGGCTTGTTTTGTGAAGGTATTGTCATGCTTATTGCCTCTTTCTTGTTGGTTCAGCATCAATTTAATAAAATAATCGTCCATATCTGGTGTCCACTCTGTCCTTGAACTACTTGAAGGGCCCATACCACTACTTCCATTAACTGTCAAGAAAGGGTTTATTCTTTAAGCTTTTTCATGAGAAATAAAAGCACACTACCAAAAAAATTCAGAATCCTAATCATCAGGGGATAGATAATTTAATTTCTCACTCTCTCCATGCTTGGATTCACGGTATGATTTATAAGCAACTCATAAGTAAACCTCATTGGCGACAACAGTTATATCACATTACCAGAATTAATAAGAGTATTCCTGTGAATTTTAAACCACAAGTTGTGGAAGAATAAAAAATGATAACCTATCAAATGTCATAAACCAAAATATAGGGCAGAACATGCACTGTTTTAAAACTTTTGTCCTCATCAGTAAAGCAACTATGGTCACACGAAAAGCTCCAACAGCCAAGCCAACCCTTCCAAATTCAGGATTCAAAGTAACCAACTAGTGTTGAATTGAAGCATCCCAACTTTAATGAAGTTATACATCAAGAAAAGGCAAACATACCAAAGATTGCCCCCTGAAGATTTTCATCTTCAACATCCAAATCATGACTTGAACGGCTGTATCTTCCATCAGCAACTGTATACCCATATATCAAGCACATGTCATCAAAGTTGAGTATTGCTTTGGTCTTGTACGGCCGCGCCTCTGGATGTATCTGTATGCAATTTTATGTCAATCAGTAACAACATTATACATTGAGAAATATCAGATAAGGTAATAAAAATAAACCTTGATATATGCATCCCACAAGTAGTCATCAGCCACCACCATTTGTCTAGTTTCATCCCAAGAAAACCCACTCTGTCCAAGGATATTCTTGATAACATTGAATTGCTTCCACAAATTTGTGTAGCGGCTTTTCAATACATCTTTGTCATATTGAGATCCAAATTTTGCATTAAAGACAGCCAGCATATCAGTCCATGCTTGCTTGTTAAAGGTATGTCCAGTTCTATTCCCTCTATGAATATGCTCTAACATGAGATCAATAAAATATCTTTCCATTGTTGGTGTCCAGTATGTTCTTGAACCATGACTGCTTTCCGGGTTTCGGCTACTCATTTTACTCTATTCTAAACACCAAGATTAATAAAAGCCATCTATCTGTAAAAAAGGAAAATATATACAACTTCATGAAGCAGAATATCATATCTGTCTCTCAGGTTATAAGAAACCAATAAGAAAAAACTCTGGTTCTATCTCAACAGCACAACTGAAAATTCAATAAATTGGCAAATTTAACTATAGATAAGGAGTCGTATTTCATTCGTGTTTTTACATATAAAAGCTTATTACATAGATCAAAATTAAACAATACACAATAATCAATGATGAGAAGAATATTTAAATCTCTCATTCTTTGGGGCATTATGTCCTCTATAGTGACTTCACTATCATTCTCGCTACTAAGACCAAAAAAAAGGCATTCCATGCTATTCATCTTAGCTCTAGTTGACCAAAAAGTTATAGATAATAAAGTGCTCCTCCAAAATTAAAATGAACGAGCCGTTTCTACGAATGTAACAAATTTATTCAACTTGTATCAAGTTTTCTCTTCAGTACAATTTATAACAATCCTCGTCAAAAGCTTGCGAAAAGAATGAATTTCGTTGTAGTGCCAAAGTTATCTAGTTGTAAAAATTCACAAATCAATTTCTTCGTATTTCAACTTGTGTCAAGTTTGTTTTCTTTGTTACAACTGATAACAATCCTTTTTAAAATCTTGCGAAAAGAATGAGTTCCCTTGTAGTCCCATAGAAATATACTCCGGAAATAACCCGTAATTATTCACAAAATTGAAAGAAAAAAAAAAAAACCTCGAGTTCTACTATTTAATGATTAAACTCAACTTCGTGGTTTATCATCTTGAAAATTTAATCTTTATGTCAACATCAAAATAAACCACAAAACAAAAGAATTAGAATTCAAATGGGTTTTCATGATTATTGCCAATTCAGAAAGCGGAAAACTACCAAACAATTTGGTTAAAAAATTTCTAACATTGAATCAAAGATTTTAAGTTGATTAGAACAAAAATACAGTATAGAACAGCATTGTGTAACGGAGTACTACAGAGAAAATGAAAAAAAGGACAAGAAGTATAAATTTTACCTGTTTGGTTAGGGGCATAAGGGAGGAGGTGCTTGGTAGTGAATGATCAATGGGGGGTCGATTGGGGAAGAGACAAACCCTAATCCGGAATATGGGCAAACTTTGTCAAACTTGTTTGGATATAGATGCTAGAAATTTACATTAAATATTATATACGCCCTTTATTTTAAGAATCATGGTAGGGGTACAAAAAAATTTGATAAAAATGTTGACAAAATGACACGTGTCGCCCTCTATTGGGGAGTATGTATTAGGGGGGTGCTTGACGTGTGCCATTTTGTCAACATTTTTGTCAAATTTTTTTGTACAAATAGCTTTTTCCTATTTTTAATACATTGCAAAAAAGACACCCCCCCCCCACCCCCACTTTTTTTTTATTTTTATTTTTAATTGAAAACTCCCCAAAATAATATTATTGAATCAAATAACCACCAATTGAGATGCCCATTTAGGCCGTGTTTGGTTTAGATATAAATTAGATTTTTAATAGATTTTGATTAAAAAAATAATAATGAAATGTATAACTGAAAAGTAGTTAATTTTATGAAATGCGTGATTAAAATTAATTGAGGATTTTGATTTAAATTTTAATCAACTTTTGTAACAAGTTAAGGTGTGATGACACTTAAATGAATACGTGAATATTTTGTTATAGAACACAATATTTTAGATTCGCGGAGAGATTCCATATGGATAACCATACGAGTGTCAGTTGTTAATTTTTAACGTTCGGTATTGAAATTGGTTATTCGACTTGAGGTCATAATAATGCATTGACAATCATATTTTGGTGATGTCGATGTTGTTTTGTCAGAAGTCGCTAATACGACATCGTTCAAGTATGTCAAAATTGTGAATGATCAATAGACAATTCGTCACTTTTAGATAGAGCGAGATTATGATCTACATTTCATTCAATTAAGTTGATAAAGAAATCTTTGATCAATGTGTACTCATAAATCGAAAAGAGTTTTTGACTTACATTGACCCAATAGTGAGATGAAAGATATGATCAATAATCGAGTTTGATACACTTCATATCTCGTAATCGATCGGATCATATGACGAAATGATTATAATTTCACGATAAACGAACAAGTTTAATTTTGTCATACCACGTGACATTTCTTGCCACATGTGTTGCACTGATACATTGCTAGATGTCAATTTGAGACGACGAATGTGAATTAAGTAATTCAGGTGAATTAATGATAAATTAAAAGGGTGTTTTAATTTATCTTTTTCACGTCATTAAATATCATAATCAGAACCTAATAGATCACACGCAAAAGACGAAATAGAAGAATAATATTACTAATTAATTAATTGACAGCGTTTGACACGTGTACAATTGATTTATTGAGTTATGCCAAATTAATTAATTAGATTAATTAATGGAACATGTTTAATTAATTAATTAAACATTGGATAGAGTTAAAGTTTACAATCATGCCACATGAACAGACTCAAAAATAGAAAGGCACGTGTTCATACATAATTGGACAGTTTGAAAAATAAAATAAAAAAACATCCACACATACAATGCCAGTCGTTTGTCTGTTTATATTGTATCTGTTTTTAACCTGGACAAGTGGCTTTATTCTTAAGTTTAAGTGTTAAGTCAAACCCACTTAAACTTTTATTAATAAGTAATTAGAGTTTGGCAAATCAATGCAACACAATTCATTATCTTGTTAGCACAATAAAAGAGAAATCATAATTGTCTCATTCTTATTTCATGCGTGGATTTTCTTTGAATGTTAAGATATTTGGATAGTCGTAGATTGCAGATTGTGATTGTTCGTATTCAAGATAAGCAAATAAATTTGTAGAATTTAGCAAAAAGTATAATTTTTATCACAATTTATTTCTAAATACAAAGAAGATTTTTGTGAGAATTGAAATATTACTTAAATTTCGCCGTTAAGTAAATTCTCAACAAAAATCACATCTCTAAAAGTTACTTTCATAAAATTAACGAAAAGACAATTTATTGAGTCTTAAAAGACAAATCCTGCCACCTTTTGAGACAAAAATCTGGATTAAAATATTATCCTTTTTTGGATTGATGATTTGAATGTAGATAGAAAAGGTACTTGTATAGTTATTTTTTGGTTAAAATATACATATCCCCATGTGAAAATGCACTCGTTGAGTGGCCTTGAAAGTCGTCTTGTATTGAAAATTATCTTTTCAAAGTTAAAAAAGTTGGAGAAAAATAATTTATTTATATTTTATGTTATATAGCGCATTATGTACAAGCAGATTAACCCTTATTATAATTGTATAAGAAGATGGAAACGAAGTGAGGAAGAGAAATAAGATCGAATAGAGGGAGAACTTTTTGAGAAATTGTTTGTAATTTATGTGAAAACAAAACATGATCACACTCAAAGCATTGATAAACAAGGATGCTTATAAATGGGGGTGAATACGGTTCAATTTGGACGATTTGAGAAATTTTTTTCAAATAAAACCATTTAAAGTGGTTTGGAATTTTACTAAACCAAACAAAACCACTTCGATTTCTAAACCAAATCAATCCAAACCATTTTTTTCAGTTTGGCTCGATTTAAAATCACCGTTTAACAAAGAAAAAAATTAATATATATCAAATAAGTTAAATCATAAATATTTGTCTAAAATTTCACATTAAAACATAAATTGTATCATTTAAAGAATTACAAATCAAAGTTATATAATTATAATCATTATAATGCAGCAACATGATATAAATATTTTAAACTATTAGTCGATACTAATGACATCCATTTGCAATTGTAATACACGATTCATTTCCTCCATAAACATAAAAATATAGTACATGAATTCATTGATTATAATTAAATGATATAAAATAACTAATAAAAAAATTCAAATACAATAGTGCCTAGCTACTGTAACTTTTTGTGCTTCTACTCCATTCAATTATTGAAGAATTACTTTAATGGAGCCCGACAATTATTAGAACAAAACAACATAACTACCAATAAAAACATAGAAAACAATTACCAAAAAATAAAAGAATTTGGAAATGTGACTTGAATTTAAGCAAAATTTGAGAAAATTATTAATAGAAGGAAATGTGTAAGTTTGAATTAAAATTTAGATTTAATTGTCTACTCAATTGTAATGGATTATCGATGAATGTGGTTTAACATTTGTTCAACACTTTACCCAATTTGAGGGTTTTACATTCAGAGTAATGATGATTGATATGTATTTTGGTATAATTTAATTAATTAATTGAGATGTATAATTGTCGAATTGAGTTTAATTGAATTATGTCTAATATGGATGTATCTTTATAACTAAAATGTGTTTAGGTTTAAATGGGTTAAATAAAATTTAGACTAATTTATTTTCAATTTTTTTTTTGGCAAACAATTTGCAAAGATTGAAACCTAAACCAAACCACTTTGAAGCAGTTTGGTTCGTTTCAAAACTAAAACATTAACAGATCCACTTGAAACCAAACCAACGATTTTAGAAAAACGATTTTGGTTCAGTTTTGCGGATTGACGATTTCGTTGTTCATCCCTACTTATAAACATTCGTAAATGACGGGTAGAGAAGTGAGTAGCATCTGTGGGTCCTATAAATTGTGTGGATAAAAAGTGATCAAATCAAAGTATTTATAAACACCTAGAAAACAATGAGTCAAACATAAACTTAATCTAATCTAATTTAACTGATTATAAGTGGTGCTTTGTAGCTTTGAGGTGGCCAAAATGAGAACTTAAGCTAGGTCGACCTGAAAAAATGTTTCGAAACTTCGTCATCTGTCTCACTCCCGCTCCAAAATTAATTTAAAGTGAAAAAAAGTGTATCGAATATGGAAAGGTTGGAATAACGCAATAGTAACGTCTATAACCTATACTTTTGCGGTAAGGCAACAATTTATAGATCTTCTTTTAGATGACGTGTCCCAAAAATGGTTATGCACGAAAGACTCTATGGTTCCCTAAATTTAAGATGAGAACAATGAGAGTGATGCGCCTTTGATGTTATTTCAATTATCTAGATTATTGTTGACACGATTTTTAACATTTTTAAGAGACTCTTTAAATATAAAATGCTCTTACTTTTCGAAGTGGTTTTTGACACCTATTTTAGTAGAAAAATGTGTTTTTGAATGGTGATTGGTGGAAGAATGTGTGGTTAAAAAGTAAGAAGAATTTTTAGGTTTATGTGTAATATTATTTTATTGATAGAATGTGTGGTTGAAATGAAGAAAAAAGAATGAGAATGAGAATGAGAAAAAAGTGAGTGTCAAACAGGGAAAAAATTATTTATCTCCAAACGTTTGTTCAAGAGCTTTCTGGAGATGCTCTGAAAATGTTAAATTGTAAGAGATGAAATTTGACATCCATTATTATAATTACACAATGATTAAGTATTAACCCCTCAAATCAAAATCCAATCCTATTTTTTTTGGGAAAAAAGAAAAAAAATATCTGATTCTTTATATGTATTAATATCCACAATATTCCTCCAAAAACCCATTTTCCCTTCAATGGAAATCCCATTTTCCTTTTCCCTCACTGCATTTTCCTTCATAATTTCCTTCCTGTTTTTGCTAATCAACAACTGCAAAAGATTCATATTTCCTTCAAAACTTCCTCCAGGTCCATGGAAAATCCCTCTTATTGGAAACTTGCATCAGCTGATAGGTGCATTACCCCATCATTCTCTCAACAACTTAGCACAAAAATATGGTCCTATAATGCACCTACGAATTGGTGAACTTTCAACTGTTGTAATATCATCTCCTCAAATAGCCCAAGAAATTTTACAAACAAATGGACTTGCATTTTCAGACAGGCCAGATTTGATGCTCAACAAGATCATATTTTACAACTTTTCGGCCATTGGAGGTTCACACTATGGCGAAAACTGGAGACAGATGAGAAAACTATGTATTTTGGAACTTTTAAGTCCAAAGAAAGTTCAGTCATATTACAGTATAATGGAGGAAGAAATTTCTCGACTCATCTCGTCGATTCAATCCAGTTTAGGACAGCCTATAAATCTGACTGAAAAGGTTTTATCAGCACAAAGTTCTATTGTGTGTAGAGCTGCTGTTGGGAGAAGATGCAAAGATCAAGAAAAACTAATATTTCTTATAAGAGAATCAGCATCATATGCAGGAGTTTTTAATTTTGCTGATATTTTTCCTTCAATGAAATTAATTCATTTCTTGTTTGGATTGGATAAAAAATTAATTAAAATGCATAAAAAAATTGATTTTATTCTTGAGGGAATTATCCAAGAGCATGAAGCAGACAGAATAAGAACAAGAGTGGATGAGCCATTGGAGGAAGATTTGCTGGATGTTTTCTTAAGGCTCAAGGAGAGCAATGATTTTCAGATATCTATCAACAGGGACAACATCAAAGCAAATATCTTTGTGGGTAAATCTGCCATATGACTCCTTTAATTTATTTATTTTTTTTGTTTCCATTTTTACTTGTTCATTTATCTCTATAATATTTCCTTGAACTCGATTAGATTTTTTTAATGTAACCATTTCGTTTAAAAGTTTAAATTGTATGTCTTTGGCTATATTGTCTTCAAAACCCGTCATATGAAAATATATTTATGTTTTATTTTTTGTTAAAGATTTGATATGTGCATAGTTTTCGTAAATAGGTTATAAGGAGACCTCAATATAGCGTACTCACGTATATTCCTTTCCAATTGTCACGTTAAGTGTTAATCTAAAACCTTATGTTTTTAAATAGGGAACACATTTATATAGTTAAATTGAAGTCTTCAACATGCTTGAACTCCAAGATTCTCCCATTCAGTTTAAGGAAAATGCTTTTTGTACATAACTATTTACATAATTTTTTACATGGTTGTGGTTTGACCTAAATTTTATTGAGTATTAGAGTTTAAAATGAAGGGTTTTGAAGAGATCAAAATTATGGACATAAGGAAAAAATCGCCACATTTTCACTAGTCCGACGCTAGCTAGACGCTCGAGTGAGTCTGGTGAAAAACAACTTAAGACTCTACCACCCGACCGTCGCTCGAGCGACGGGTTTTTTCGGCCCAAATCGCTTTTTAACGCGTTTTTAAACTCCTTTTCAACTACAACATATATATATATATATATATATATATATATAGTTCACGACTTGTAACATTATAATAACATTCTATCATCGAGAGAAAACATTCTTGAGAGCTTAG
>CAIGRS010292357.1:0-12561 GCA_903798395.1 Fraxinus floribunda
TTTTTATATATAGAAAGATATTAGGTAATAGAAAAACGTAAGTTGAATAAGATTTTAACTTATTTTTCATAATAGTATTTAATGCCATGGAGCAGTTTATCTTATTCATTGGCTCACTTAAAAGTACGTAGATAAGACCAACTTTGAATGCAACCAATTTTAGTTTTAGGGTGTGTTTGAGCCACGTTATTTTGGAAAAATGAATTCTGGAATAATAGATTGATGGTAAATGTGTGGTGGAAAAAAAAAGTTATTGATGTGATGAAAAATATTATTTTATTAAAGAATATGTTGTTAAAAATGAGTAAAAGAATGAAAATAAAAATTTTAATGTGTACCAAATATTGGCTTGACTATAAATTTCAAATTGTAAATATAAATTATCATGCAATAATTACAAGTTTCTGTGCTTTTTTGTTACACGACTAGAAAATAATATTGTAATAAAGATTTGTGGGCCCACTTGGAATCCCATCAGGCCACCCCGACTAGAATTAAGCTGGGCCATGGCAACCAGCCCCTCTCACATGAGGCGGGTCCCGCACCCGCCTCATTAAAAAAATCCCCCGAAATTACCCACCCTCGCATGTATGTGTGTGTTCGGTGTGAACCCCTATCCTGTACACCAAGCTTCATCCCCCCGACTATTGCTTGTGCCACGTTAATTTGGAATAGTAGATTGATGGAGAATATGTAGTTAAAAAAGAATGAAAAATTATTAATGTGATAAAAAAATATTATTTTAAAAATATGTGGTTAAAAATGAGTAGAAAAATGATAAACAAAATTTCAACGTGGACCAGCTAAAATGATATACCGAAAAGAGAACGCCATTTTGCTGACTGCTCACTCATCAGTCTCAAAGAGGCAACCATTTCTCCCTAGAAGTTGCACATCAGCATATGATTCGTCGATATTTCCATTCCAATTTTCGAATACACACACATTCAAGTGCATACATAGTGAAAATTAATTTTACCTGAAATCATCGAGTTTGATTTCTCGGTAAGTCAATCCTTGCTCTCTTTTTTTTATCTCTTTCTTTTTTGAAATTTCATGCAGTTGATTTGTTATTTCCTGATTATTATTTTTTTTTTTTTTATGAAATTTCATGCTCTCTTGTGCAGTTTTCATGGGGATCAACCTGTGAAATTCCCTTTCAAGTTTACACCCAGATCAGTTACTGTCCACTCATGCCACAACACATGACACAATGTCAAACTTAGTGTAAAATAAAGTGTACATGTAGTATGATTGATAAAAAATATTATTTTAAAAATGTGTGATTGAAAATTAGTAGAAAAATGATAACCAAAGTTTCAACGTGGACCAGCTAAAATGATATACGGAAAAGAGAACGCCATTTTGCTGACTGCTCACTCATCAGTCTCAAAGAGGCAACCATTTCTCCCTAGAAGTTGCACATCAGCATATGATTCTTCGATATTTCCATTCCAATTTTCGAATACACACACATTCGAGTGCATACATAGTGAAAATTAATTTTACCTGAAATCATCGATTTTGATTTCTCGGCAAGTCAATCCTTGCTCTTTTTTTTTTATCTCTTTCTTTTTTGAAATTTCATGCAGTTGATTTGTTATTTCCTGATTTGTTATTTTTTTTTTTATGAAATTTCATGCTCTCTTGTGCAGTTTTCATGGGGATCAACCTGTGAAATTCCCTTTCAAGTTTACACCCAGATCAGTTGAGCAGCTTTCTTATCAGGTAGTGTGTGCGTGCGTGTGTTTTATTTCGACTATGGCAGTATGAATTTATGCCGGGCTGCAATTTTTTTCCTTCGAAATTGTTTAGTGGCTTATTAGTTGTTAATACTTGGAAATTTTTATATGAATTTGGTTGATTCTTGGAATTTGTTCCTTCGAATTGGGTTAAGGCTTATTGGTGTTCAATTCATGGAAATTTGGTTAATGACTCGATTCTTGTCAATTAGTGGAATTAATTATGTAATCCGTGTAATGTTTGTACTTTAATGCTGTTCGAATTTCACTGGCCTGTTAATTAAATTTCCAGACGAAAAACATATTTTTGCCACTCCTAAATGAATGAATAATATTGCATATGTTATTTTCTTGTTTGAAATATTTTTTCGAAGTTATGTTTTACCCCTGCTGAATTCAAGTCCCGGTTTTGCCACTGCTCTCATGTTTGTATTATACGTTTCTTTACTTTTTGAGCCTTAGCCCTTGTTTGATACACATTATTTTTTTCATTCTCATTCTTCTACTCATTTTTAACCACACATTATTCAATAAAATAATATTTTCTATCACACCAATAACTTTTGCTTCTTTTTCAACCACACATTATCCATCAATCTATTATTCCAGAATTCATTGTTCCAAAATAATGTGGCTCAAACACACCCTCAATATTTAATTTTTAAGTTAAAAGGGACTCTCTTCTTACATTATGGGCCAATAATATTTTCTATCACACCAATAACTTTTGCTTCTTTTTCAACCACACATTATCCATCAATCTATTATTCCAGAATTCATTCTTCCAAAATAATGTGGCTCAAACACACACTTAGTTTGTCTTTATCATGGTTAGCGATTTCGATTTTGCATATATTATTGCTTGGACCTACTATAAAAATGTCAGAATATCCGTCCATGTATGTCTGACACATTGCTCGCGTGTTGTGTATTTGTACGATAGTTGTCTTTTTGAGCCCTGATTTGTCTTTAGTATGCTTATCGATTTCAATTTGGCATTTATTAATGCTTGCATCGACTATATAAATGTCCGAATATGGGTCCTAGCACAATCGAATGAGAATAATTTTCAATTTTGAGCTTAATTCTACTTTTTGCTGTAGCTGTCCATAATTTTTCTTTACTATATTGGCTTGATGAAATTTTGGTAATTGATTACAGATAACGGTGACATGTCGAACATTGAATTATCCCGTGATAACCGTAATAACCTGTCATTGGGAATTCGTTCTGCGCCTAAGTTCAAGCCCAGGAAAGTCTCTTCAGTTCGGGATTTCCCACCTGGGTGTGGCCCCAATGCTAAGCTGGTGGATTTGAAGTTCAACAGTGTTAAGCTGGGAACATCCTATGGGCATAAGGATAAATTCCTTTGTAGTAGAGTGTCTGCTGCTTGTGATTTTCCTCCATTATGTGGTCCAAATGCTCCTCAACCTACCCAAGAAGCACAACAGATGATTAGTCATGGAAAAGATTGTGTAGATGACAGTAAAAAAATTGAAGTGGAAACAGATGCAACTTAGACATCAAGGAAAAATCTGGAAAGAGGGGCATTGATGGAGACGCAGATCATATCTCAAACCGAATCTGTGGATGGAGTTGAAAAGGTTGAAGTCAGAACAGCAGCAGTCGAAACAATTAGAGGAACAATTGGAGAAGATGTCATGAAGCTGCCTTTATCCTGGCGACACAAAACTGTTGCCAAAAGAAGTAAAATTGTGAGAGATATTTCAGGGGGGGCATCCGTGAAGAAGAAAGCAATTCCGCGTGCATTGATCCTCAGGGATCAAACAAGTTATGGTGCCCATGATGAAAATCTACCCTCAAATTCTCGTTCCAGCAATGCACCACCACATGGTTTTGATGTTATCATACTTCCCAAACATTCCAGTCATGACGATGCCCGTAATAGAGTGATAGAGACTCTTCAATTGTTTCGTTCTATTTCCAGAAAGCTCTCGCAAAATGAAGCAAAGTCCGAGAATCAACCCAAGAGGATTGATCTTCACGCAGCAAAGATTATCAAAGAAGAAAAAAAGGAAGTTAACACAGGCAAGCAAATTTTGGGAGAAGTGCCAGGAATTGAAGTGGGGGACGAGTTTCAATACAGAGTTGAGCTTGCCATTGTTGGCATTCACCGCCTATACCAGACCGGCATAGATTCAATGAAGCACAATGGAATATCAGTCGCAAATAGTATTGTCGATGCTGGTGTTTATGCTGGTGATAAGCATAATGCTGACACCTTGTTATACTCTGGACATGGGGGAAACATCGTTGGGAAAAATAAGCAGCCCGAAGATCAGAAGCTCGAGAAAGGAAATTTGGCTTTAAAGAATAGTATATCAACAAAGACTCCTGTTCGTGTTGTCCGAGGATTGAAAGAAACAAACCCTTCAGGTAAGCTAGTCACAACCTATGTTTATGATGGCTTATATACTGTGGACAGGTATTGGCAAGAAACTGGACCTCACGGGAAGCTGGTTTTCATGTTTGAGTTGAGTCGAATTCCCGGTCAACCTAAGCTTAGAAAGAAATCAAAGATGTAAGGGGGTTTAATCAATATTTTCGCCTTCGGGGTGTATGTATAAACTCGTAGGAATATCTTTTCTTTTTCAAATATAGAACTTGTTATAAAAAGAAATTGAGAAATAGAAATATAGTTGGTGATTATGGTTGTCTTGGTGGAGGAGTGCGTTCCTGTTTACTTGGTGGGTGTGAAATATACGAGTCCTTTCATGGCCAATTAGTGTCACTTGGGTGTGTCAACTTAAGATTGATGTACCAAACATTTTATGTGGTATGACAAGACTTATTTTGTGGTTGTATCAGGCCAATCCAATTTTGGCATGTCTGGCGTGATGTGTTAAACAATTGAGCCTTGCTACTTGTACATAATTTTGTGTACATCAAGGTATCCACCCCCTCACATAGGAGTGGGGCCCACTTGGAGATAATATTTTTTATTCAAGTGGATCCCACCCTCATGTGAGAGGATAGATACCTTGATGTACAAAAAATTATGTAATTGAGAAATAGAAATATAGTTGGTGATTATGGTTTTCTTGGTGGAGGAGTGCGTTCCTGTTTACTTGGTGGGTGTGAAACATACGAGTCCTTTCATGGCCAATTAATGTCACTTGGGTGTGTCAACTTAAGATTGATGTACCAAACATTTTATGTGGTATGACAAGACTTATTTTGTGGTTGTATCAGGCCAATCCAATTTTGGCATGTCCGGCGTGATGTGTGAAACAATTATTTGGCTTGATTCTGTGTATCTTTATTGAGATTCGAATCAAATTATGCAAAGGCATTTAATTCTGATACGACTTCTTTCTCGGGGCTTACACAAATATAATTTCATCTATTAAACTTTTAAGGGCAAAATAGGCTCAAACTAAGAGCCTGTTTGATAGAGATTAAAATCGGATTAAAATTGAAAAACTAGCCGTTATTGTTGACTTTTATTAGACGGGTGTGATCCAATAACGGTTATATTTTCAATTTTAATTGGATTTTAATTGTTATCAAACATGCTCTAAATGAGATTCAATCCTAACAAAACTCTTAACCTACTCGTTATCAAATTTAATACAAACACCAGATGTTTAGAATTTATATTTCGTTATTTTCTTGATTTCTCTCTTATTTGGGCAAAATTGTCTGAAATTTGAACTATAATCGAAATTCAACATAGGCAGAGTTTCATCCAACAATGCATGCCAAAAAGTCGAGGACAATTGTGTTATGGTACATTGCCTTTTTTTGTTCGATTTTTTTTCCTTTTAAGCATAAATGATTCCATCGAACTATTATAGTTCTTTTACTCATTGATTTATTGTTCCTATTTGGGAGAGAAGGAAAATTTAATGAATATTTGAGGGTTGTAGAGTGGCATCAGAATTCAGTGAAAACGGTATCAGTGTTTTTAATGCTGAGACTTTTTCGCGTCTTTTTCAATTTCAATACGTCAACCTTCATCTATGTCCTATCAAAATTTTCAAGATATGTGATAGGATTAAAATATTCTCATTCAAGATTCTTTTAATTATTGATTTAGTTATTTTTAAATTGAAAAAAGAAAAAGAAAAAGGAAGGAAGGAAGAAGAAGAATAAAATAAGATAAAATCCAAGACGGGAAATTCGCTGCTGGGCCATGTCCACGATTTCCATCTCTGGCTTGTCACGGCCCAATTTCACCTTCTATTTATTTATAAACTCTCATTTGAGTGAAATCATCAAATCCTCTAGTCTCTTAAATCGTGTGCAAAAAATTATTTATAAAACTTATATGTTCTTACAAGTATTATACCTTACCTATTTTCTATGTTCCTAACTCTATCTTTCAAGTCGTTATACTCGAGCTAACATAAATTCGTAATCTTATCAATGTTGGATCCAAACATAATTAATCACGTCGTGATAAAAAATTTACACCGAAACCCCAAAAATACCAATAATATATACAAGAGTAACTTAAACTTTTCGAATATGACAAAAATAACTTACTTTTCCAATACTAATGGGCCATCTCGATACTTATGATAGATATAAACAAGAGTCGCTTAATCGAACGGCTTATGGTTCTTCCAAAAAAAAATATGTTGTCATTAGGGACCCCATTTTTTCGGAAAATATGTTATCTAACACCGCTAGTGTCACAGTACCAGTTTAGGTGGTGATAAATGATAGACTTAATGAAATATACAATTAAATTATACCGTTTATTTAATTTCTCATTAGTGCTACATAAACCAGTAGTATTAAATAACATTACTCTTTTTTGGACGGCGCCATATTTCTCGAACCTGTTCTGCTTGACTGTATTTTTCAATTTAATGTTTTTAATTAGGTATTTTTCTAATTTCCTCAAACTTTAATTTGCATAAAGGAACGGCCCAAACTATCAAAAACAAGACCGGTACAATAAACGGGGCAAACCAATTGAGCCCTTGTTTGGTTTGAATAAAAAGTAGATTTAAATAGATTTTGATAAATTTAACGTTTTTAATTGGGTATTTGTCTAATTTTCTCTAGGGAAAGATTTATATTTAAGAAATTAAGTATAACCCATTTCAAAACTAAGAAAAAGGTTTGAAATTTCAAAAATAAGATTTTAATTGAATTTTATTTGTTAAATAGTTAATTAAATATGTATTTTATTAATTAAATATATTAATGTCACAATTTTATATTATTTGGTCATAAATTATTGAATTAATTGGTTTACAATTATTTTTCGGTCACAAATCAAAAAAATTATAAATTTCAAATTATTTCACAGTCACAAATAAAAAAAATTATAAATCACAATTTATTTATTGGTCACAAATTATAATTTTTTTTTCATATTTTATTGACTTTGCCGCTGCCGCCACCTAAAACTACCATTTTAAACTTCAAAATCATTACCCCCACAACCACCAACAAACCATTATTTTCAACTACAAAATTGCCACCAGTGTCAGTACCAACACCGTCGCCACCGCCACTGCCAATACTTACACTATCTCAACATCAACATCATGGTCAACAGAGCAGAACCAACACATATACCAAAAATCACAATCACAATCTCCATCATACCACAACCACCAAAAAATCCTCAAACCCAATGTCGCCACCATTGCATCATTACCACCACCTTAAGAATAATCACTACCACAATCTCCTCAAATCACGACAGATAACAGCCTAACAATCTAGGCACTTCGCATGTGACAATCGCACGACATTGCTACAAGAGGAGAGGACCAATGCCAAAATAGGGATGATGGGCAAGTAGAGAGAGATGGTTAAACTGTTAAAGAGAGAAGATGGAGAGAGATTAGGGAAATGAATTAGGCTTTGGGTGTAAAATTGGTTTGGGATAGATGGGGTGGAGTGGATTTGGGGGTGAGTGTGTAGAAAAATATAATTTTGTAATATTATTACGAATATTTAAAAGATAATTATTATCCAATTTTTGAACGAAAATTCGTTCAATCTTATTTTTGAATTGGAAACTTAAAAATTGTGTGGATGTAATTTCCACTTTTCTCAAAACTTTAATCTTCATAAAGAAACGGTCCAAACTATCAAAGACGACCTGTGCAATAAACGAGTTAGACCATGTTGAGCCAGCCGAACCCATCTTGACCACTAACTTCACACCCTTAGCCATTGTTTGATTTGAATTAAAATTAGATTTTAAATAGATTTTGATAAAAATAGTGAAATACATGAGTAAAAAATCACGCATTTTCATAAAATATGTAATTGAAAATGTGTCTTCGAGTGAAATTATATTTTAAGAAACGAGGGTGGACAGAGCTAAGCACGTGGCGTCGTGGCTATCTCCTTCGCGCCACGTTAAACGAATCTGGGAATCCCCAAATCTTGTAGGGCAAAATGGTAATTGAAGAGAGAGTTCCATTTTCTTCGTTCTTCGCACAGACAAATTTCTCGCGAACAAATTATTGAACCGTTGCACAGAAATCGCCCACGATTTCATCCCATATACACACGAACATAACATACATCTTTATATGCCTAGTGTGTCAGTATATGTTGGATTTGAACATGCAACCATCGATTTTGATTTCTCGGTGACGTTTCTTGTAATTGAATCCAATCCGTGATTTACATTTTTCAATATTTAATTTTTGGAATTAGTGCTATTTATCCATTAATTGTACGTAAACCAATTTATTGGAGTTTTATTTTCTGTTAGTGCAGATTTTCGTGGTGACTGACCAGTGAAATACGTTTCAATTTTTCAACCAGATCAGTATTGACTTCAATCGCAACTGGTTAGATGTATGTTTATATGATTAGTTTGTATGTAGTTGTGATTGCATGTTTAAATTCAGATGTATATATTGTGTTTCTTGCTGAAATAAATATTTTTCTATTGTTTGTGTCTGTGAGATTTGTGTGAGGTAAATATGTATGCATTTAATTTGACGATTTATGCAATTTTTTAAGAACATTTTTTCTTCTTTTTCAGCCTTCATTTGTATCTTTATAATGGTTTGCTATTTCTCTATTTTTATGCTTGCATCATTTGAAACTTTAGCCCACTCGAAAAAGAATTTTGTTTATTTTGAGTTTAGATTTGCCTTTTCTTTTCATTGTCAATAATTTTGCTTCACCATTGGGTTGGTGGAATTTTGATTATTGACAGATAATGGTGTCATTGTCGAACGGTGGATCATCCGGTGAGAACCCGAACAAGAGACCAATGCAAAATAGTAATGTGCCTAAGTACAAGCCTAGGAAAGTCTCTGCAGTTCGGGATTTTCCACCTGGGTGTGGCCCAAATGCTATGCCAGTAGATTTGAAGCTCAGAGAAGAAAATAGCAATGGTGTTAAGAATTCTGAATTGGCTTATATGGTGGAGGCAAATGGAGTTGAAAATTCTGTAATGGTCAACATTGTGGAGGCAAATGGGATTAGGGATGCTGAAATCTCTCAAGTTATGATACCTGATGCGGTCAATAATTCTGAAATAGTGAATGTTGTGGTGCCTAGTGGTGTCAAATTCCCTGAGATTGAGATTGAAGGTTGTCAAGACATAGTTGTGAATAATCCTGTTGAAATAGAAATGACAGAATCAGCGGATGTGCTGGTGGGAGAAGTGGTGACCACAGCCACAGATGATTTATCAAATTGGGTTGAAGAACTGATGATGGGTACCAGAACCGTTGGGGTTGAATTGCAGGATGACTTCAAATGTAATTCATTGAAGGAAGTTGACCAGGCTGGAGGTCAGAAGACTATTCTGGAGGGGTTAAATGGGACGGAAGGTTTGACTTTGGCTAAGAATACAGCTTCAGAGGAGGTGAAACCTGGCCTGGATATTGGTGCTTCAATTGACAGAATGGATTCGCTAGGTGGTTCTCAGTTCTCATTGTCACCTAAGGGATCAATTGCCAAGGGCAGCGATAAGATAGGAACTTCCTTTAGGCGTGAGGATAAATTCCGTCGTAGAAGAGTGTCTGCGGTTCGTGACTTTCCTCCTCTCTGCGGTAGAAATGCCCCTCAACCAACTCAAGAAGAAAGGCAGACAGTTGCCTGTGGAAAAGATTGTCTTGATGCCATTGAAAATATTGAAGTGGAAACGGATGTGACTCAGAAGTCGAGGAATAATCTGGACAGAGAGGCATTGAGGGTGGTTCCAATGATCTCTGGAACCAAATCTTTGAAAAGAGTTGAAAAGATTGAAGTCAAGTCAGAATCAATTGGAACAATGAGAGATATTGCAGAAAGAGGGTCTTCAGGAGAGATAGTGACAGGTGTTGCCAAAATCGATGCATTTCACAATGTGGCAGGGAACACTTTAAAAAGTGGGCTAACGAGAAAAACAATTGATGACAGTTTTGAAGAATTTGGAAAAGGTTTACAGGATGGTTATTTCAAGGAAACGAATCAAAGAGGAGCTCCGTCAGGTTCAAGGACCATGTCCAAGCCCGTTCTTGATTATGCTGATGAGGATACTGGAGGACCAGTGGGGAGGGATATTGTTCTTTACTCAACAGACAGAAGTGATAAAGCAAGGACATTACAACGTGCTTTTATCTCAGGGAATGGAGTGGATTTGGTGATTGTACATGCCCTGATGGCTGCACCAGATTGTCCATGGACAAAAGATAAGGCAGCTTTTAATAATTCAAGTGGAGGAAAAGTTAGGAAGCGGAGTTTATCTTCGCAAGAAAAGTCCAAACCGGTGGCCAAAAAAAGTAGTATTAAAAGAGAAATTTCAGGAGGACCATCCCTGAAGAAAAGAATTCCTGTTTCCAGTGGAAACTCAGGTGCACTGATCATCTGGGATGAAAAAAATAATGGTGCTTGCAATGAAGGTGTACCTGCAAATTCTCCTTCCAGCCATAAACCACATGATTTTGATGTTAGCCTCCCTCCTTTTGGTCCCAAAAGCTCCAGTCACACTGATATCCGCAATAGAGTGAGAGAGACTCTTCGATTATTCCATTCTATTTGTAGAAAGATCTTGCAAGGAGAAGAAGCAAAGTCAATACCAGAAGAGGAAAGGAAGTCGAAGCAGCATGAGAAACCCAAGAGGATTGATCTTCGTGCAGCACAGATTATAAAAGATAGAAAAATGGAAGTTAACACAGAAAAGCAAATTTTGGGAGAAGTGCCAGGAGTTGAAGTAGGCGATGAGTTTCAGTACAGAGTGGAGCTTGCTATTGTTGGCATTCACCGCCTCTACCAGGCAGGTATAGATTCCATGAAACACAATGATATACTAGTTGCAACTAGTATCGTTTCTTCTGGGGTTTATTTTGATGATACTGAAGATGCTGACGTCTTGAAATACTCTGGAGAAGGTGGAAACGTTGTTGGGAAGAGTAAACAACCCGAAGATCAGAAGCTTGTGAGAGGAAATTTGGCATTATGGAATAGTATAGCAGAAAAAACTCCTGTTCGTGTTATCCGTGGATGGAAAACAAAACCTTCTGATTCTTTGGATTCAAGATCTAAGCTAGTCACCACCTATGTTTATGATGGCTTGTATACAGTGACAGAGTGTAGGGAGGAAGAAGGGCCTCATGGTAAGATGGTTTTCCTGTTTGAGCTGAGGAGGAATCCTGGTCAACCTGAGCTTGCCTGGAAAGAATTGAAGAAATCTAATAAGCACACAGTCCGGCCCGGTATTTGTGTCAATGACATTTCAGAAGGAAAAGAACCATTATCCATATGCGCTGTGAATACTTTAGACAATGAGAAACCTCCACCATTTAACTATGTTCCCAAGATGTTGTATCCTGCTTGGCACCAACCCATTGCCCCTGAAGGCTGTGATTGTCCAGGGAGATGCTCTGACTCTAGAAAATGCCGATGTGTGGTAAAAAATGGAGGTGAAATTCCATACAACCGCAACGGGGCTATTGTTGAAGCGAAAACTCTTGTATATGAGTGTGGTCCTTCCTGCAAATGCCCTCCTTCTTGCTACAACAGAGTCAGCCAACGTGGTATTAAATTTCGGCTAGAGATATTTAAGACAGAATCAAGAGGCTGGGGTGTAAGGTCCCTAAATTCTATTCCTTCAGGAAGCTTTATATGTGAGTATGCAGGAGAGCTTCTCGAAGACAAGGAAGCTGAACAAAAAATTGGCAACGATGAATATTTGTTTGATATTGGACAGAATTACATGGACTCTTCCCTCAGGCCAGAAGTACCAGGGAATTCAATTGAAGTTTTTCAAGAAGGTGGCTATACAATTGATGCGGCCCAGCATGGAAACATTGGAAGATTTATCAATCACAGCTGTTCACCCAACCTCTATGCTCAGAACGTGATCTATGATCATGATGACAAAAGAATGCCTCATGTAATGTTTTTTGCAGCAGAGAACATTCCTCCCTTGCAGGAGCTTACTTACCACTACAATTATACAGTTGATCAGGTTCATGATTCCGACGGAAATATCAAGATTAAGAAATGCTATTGTGGTACTGCAGAATGTACAGGTAGGATGTATTAAGTTGGTATGATAGTGGTCAAGTTGGGTATTTCTATTTCTCAATATGAGCTGCTTTATCCATAATTTGCAGGACCANGAAATATCAAGATTAAGAAATGCTATTGTGGTACTGCAGAATGTACAGGTAGGATGTATTAAGTTGGTATGATAGTGGTCAAGTTGGGTATTTCTATTTCTCAATATGAGCTGCTTTATCCATAATTTGCAGGACCAAGTAGTGGGATTTAATTTCTCTTTCTATCACAATTTTGGCCGGATGTGCCTCACTGCTGCTGAACTTGTTGTAACATCGAATGTACTGCCCGGATGGATTAGGTGATCTGTAATTGTAAA
>CAIGRS010292374.1:0-12854 GCA_903798395.1 Fraxinus floribunda
TAAAAAATATGAAAAAAATTATGGATTCATATATAAAATTATTTTATTAATACAATATGTGATTGAAAATGAAGTTGAGAAAAAAAAATTGAATTTAAAAGATGTGGGACCAAACATGGTATTAGATCTAAGTACCTGACAACATGAATTTAAAAAAAAAAAAAAAACAAACAAACAAAAACAACCATTTGTGTCTAAAAAGACAATTTAAATTATTGAGATCATATTTTTCAAAGCGATGCTTCAAATCAATGCCTATTTTTGGGAAACATTTTAAGCAAATGAAAAGCTACTTTTACTATTCACTCAAAATTAAAATTTTAATTTTGTTACGCCTCATTTTCAAAGCACTAGGAAAATGTACCACGTGATGGACCGTGGTCCACGAGGAAAGTCAACAAGAAAGTCGAATAAATGTCCATAAGGTCAAAGCATAAAGGAATCAAACAAAATCGACGTCCAAGCTGAGGTATTGCCTCAAGGACGAAGCATTACAATTTTGGGCTGAATCACTGCTTAAGAAAACGAAGAAAGAAATTGAAGTCCTCCACTTGGAGAGCCACCTCAATGATCTTTCCGAGGTTATCAACTCTTTCGAGGTTCATGAAGCCGATGATGTCTCGTGACATATTTGAAGATATTTTAGAAGTGATTGATGTAACGTCTGTAACAAAGTTTTGTTAATGTGTCAACCAATTATATAGAACGGTCAATCCCTTGTCAATGCATTAATTGTATAAATGAACAATGATATGATGTCCCAACAAAAGAGATGAGGTCACGTGGTTCTGATCTAATGGTCACCATCTCGGCCAAGATAGTGTATAAATAGATTCTCTTTTTAAGGAAAAGGAGGCGGCTGGACATTAAAATAATCAAACACATACCCAATAAAAACTTATGAGAAATTCATGAGGAAATACTTAGCAAGTTTTTCATTCTTTACATATTTGTTGAATAAAAATTCTAATATTAAATATTGTGAATTTCCTACAAATTATTCATCCAATCTGGCTTTTTATACATTCCTTTAAACAAAGAGAGTTGAATATTCTTAATTATCTTGGCTTGACGATCGTTGATAGTACGGTTGCCGTTAAATCCTATCACTGGAGTCCGAACGTTTTCGTCTCTTGTCGGAAAGTGCCTTCAGCGTCCTTTCAAATTTGGCTACCGTTCTTGTTTCGTTAGAAACGCGCCGGATTCATACTGACGTGGCGAGAGTGGGCCCTGTATCTGTTAAGCTTATTTTTTGGGGTCAACAAATTTTAACCACATACATCCAAATTAGTACTCATTATGATCTATACAATTCGTGGTATCAAACATTAATCTTCTTAAACAATTACTAATAATCGTTCTCAAACAAGGACAATATAGTAACCAATTCTTCATTCGACACGGTGAAAATGTAATACCGCGAAAAGCCAAAATGCACTGCTAACTGCTCCAAACGTTACACTTTATAATACCTGTAGGGGTATTTTTCACATAGAAGAGAGAAGCAAAGAACATACAAGGTTTTGAATCCAAGTTTTCACGTCTTTACTTTATGAAAAAGTTGTGTTCGTATTAAGCTTTGTTGAAAAATAAATTCGCACTACGAAAGAAATGAATTATTGAAGAAACTTTAAATAATTGAAATTATCGTCTTTTAAGAATTTTAAAAAGATTGGCTGCTGCTAAAAATCCTAAAGATCCCATCACTCAGGGTGGCAACAAATGAAAAAGAAGAGCAAAGTGGGGAATGGGGCCGTAAAATTATTAAAAATGGTAATATCTGTAATTATTAGGGAAAACTTTATTACTTAATGGAAGACCAGAAGTGGAAAACAGATAAGTCCATCTGATTAAAAAACCAGATGAATTTACTACTTTTGTTAATTGATCAAACTTGTGCCATTATCATATCAAAAGTTTAATCCAACCCAATAAAGAAAAGATTAAACTCCAAAAAGTTAACTACTGATTTGCCACAAGATTGACATGCAGGAGTAAAAGGGTTAAAAATTGGGAAAAATCCATATGTACAGGCTTTTCATTCACATATGTTTTACAGTTGTTGGGTCGATTGGATTTTGTTTCTCAATGAAATGATGCCCACTGTGAAGGAATTTTGTGAACAAATTCTGTAGATGTAACACGATTTTTAAAAATTCGCCGTTGAGAAGTTATGTCCAAGCAAGCAGGCTATTATGTTTCTGCTTTTCATACAGCCAGAGAGAGGGCCACTGGTGACATGACTTAAAGTAAAAATACAGAAGAAAAATTTTCTTGGAAGAACCATGGTTTCAATAATCTTACGCAAGTACACATACTCTATGGATTTATTCTATCAGATGTAAATCTGACCTAATAAGTGGAGGTGACGTCCTCCAACTTTTCTTGGAAAACAGTCTTTTATTCTTACGGTGAACCCTAATGCTAGGTTTAAACCTAATTCTTGAGACTGTAATATGGACTAAGCCCCCGTTTGGTGCACATTATTTTCAAAAGAATGCATTTTTTTGATTGATGTGATGGGGAATATGTGGTTGAAAAAGAAGGAAAAATTATTGATGTGATGGAAAAAATTATTTTATTGAAGAATGTGTGGTTGAAAATGAGTAGAAGAATGAGAATGAAAATTTTAGTGTGTACCAAGCGGGCTAAATATTAAACAATTTCACCACCAGAATTACAATTGTGCATCGAAAAATTTTAAATGTGGTCCAAACAGGGGCTAAATTCTTTATGTACTAGAGTGAAACAGGAAGATCAAATTGGGAATGATGATAAAAGTTCTTGAAAATAATAGTGAATAATTTTTCGGTAAGTAATTAAAAAATATTTGACTATGACCATTAAGTTATAATGTTTCCCAAACTAGTAGGGAATAGTCACAGAATTAAATTATATCTATTATCACTGCATAAGTGACAGATCAGATGGCTGCAATTAAGCTAAATGCACATAGTCACTTAGCTCATGTTTGGTACATATTAAAATTTTTATTTTTATTATTCTATTCATTTTCAACCACACATTGTTCAATAAAATAATATTTTCCATCACGTCAATAACTTTTCCTTCTTTTTCAACCATACATTCTCCATAAATCTACTATTCCAAAATAAATTTTTTTCAAAATAATGTGGCTCAAACACAGCCTTATTCTCCTAGGCAAGTAGAAACTGAGTTTCGCCACTTCCAACTTCATTTCCAAGGCGATGAGCGGATTAGGCTACAAACCCTTGATCACATTCATTTCGAGGAGTTGAGAGCACAGCTAACATCTCGTCGATGAAAACCACCTAAGTGACATAACTCAACGCGGAGTTATCACCTCTCTTCTTTGATGCGATCAAGGGAACCCAACCTTTAGCCACATTAGATAGATCTCCATAGTTAGATGCACTAACGGACACGGGTCCTCGGGTCATGTGATCCCCCCAAACTTTTGAGATTTTAATTTTTGGTGAAATCCCGTTTGGTATTAATTAAAATTTAAATTTTAAACTAAATCAAAGTTAACAATCAATTTTAGTAACATATTTAATGAGATTCACAATTTTTAACTTTTTATCAAAATTTATTAAAAATCTGATTTTAATATCCACGGAACAGGAGCAAAATCACAATGAATTTACATTTTTTTTTCTCCTCTTACCATTTCTTACTCTCTCTTTCATGCCTTTTAATAAAATCTTACCTCTTCTAATTTTTTTAAAATTTATCTATAATTTCTTTACAAATTATCACATCTACTACAAATTTTCACTTCCTAATCAAATTTTCAACTAATTAAAAACTAAATTTGCATTTTATCTTATCAAATTGTACATATAAAATGTGTCTAAATTGATTATGTCAAATTTGACTTATATTTAACGAATTGTATTTATTTGATTGATTATTAGTATTAAANTATTTGATTGATTATTAGTATTAAAATATTACTTATATATTTTTCCTTCCAATTACTTGAATTAATTGTTTTAATTGAATATTGTTTGTATCAAACACATTATAAATTCTTTAAACGAAAAATATGTGTTTTCTTGTAATGAGCAAAATATTAATAAAATGATTATTCTAAATCAAACGAATGAAAATGATGAGGAAATTATTAATGAATGAATGTGTTTTAAATGTAAATCCGCGTTTTCTCGAGTCAATATGAACCATTAAAATATCAAGAACAATGTATTTGTTCTGTACACAATTTGATTATGCCACCAACTTACAATATTTGTGTCCACACCCGGTTTGATGTAATTGGGGCTCAAATCCTAATACCTTGTTGAAGTTGTAATTTGAGCCGTTGAGCCATGTTGATTTGATTGACGTTTCTGCAAAGGGCGAGTTGGGATCATATCCCCCTTTTAGCTAGGATTGTGTATGGGAGGTCATAGACCTATAGTGGATAGGAATATGCTAGATGTACTACATAAATGTACTACCCCAGCCGCCCCTCCAATAGGGGGCCTCCACTTGGCATGTAGTCATCCTTGTAGTAAGTGGTGTAGTCAATGTAGCATGATCCATAGTGGATATAATGTGACATTGAGCTTGACTCGTGAGCAGTTGAGATGTGATCGTATGTCAAGTATCTAGAGAGTCACGATTACATTCATTTACCTATAAATATTCACACTTGGTTGTCATTTGAAGGCAATTGCAAGTTGATCATTTTCACTCTAGACTAGACATTCAAATTTTATCGTAGTTAGAACGGAAGAGTGATTGCTAACGCCTTGTTCAAAGCTTATATGCATGTGCATTTGTTTCATTGAACATTCTTACCTTGTATATTGAGGAATATGTTATGGTCATTGTTCCTATATACCCGAAAAGGGAGTACAGTGATCGTCGAGTGTGCCTATTTTTGCAATTGAGGTATATGTTATGGTCCTTGTTACTAGATTCATTGCAATTTTTGTTGTAAAATAATGATTCTTGTTGTAAAAAAAAGTTAATCAGTCAAAAGGGATGAGATTACAAAGATTTGAAGCATTCAATACGAAAATACTTAATCATGGTGTAAACAAGAAGAGGACAGAAATGTAGGGTTCTTAGTGGAAGACGGAGAAGAAGAGACAATAATGTAAAGAGGGAATAATTGATTAGTGGACAAATAGCTTAATATCAGTAGTAGCAGTAGATGAGCACAGGAGCTATGATTCCGTGCCCCAAAAACAAACACTTACTCTCCCAACCCCACTCCAAGCCAATCATCCATCACTACACTACACAACACAACACAACACAGCCTCGATTTGATCGTTCATTTATCTTTCTTTGAATTCTCTATTTCTCTCTCTAGTTTGCCAGTAATGGCAGTGTTTCAGTGGCAGTGAAAGAAAAAAGAGAGAGAGTTTTCATTGGGAAGGTAAAGCTTTACACCACATGGCTCGAAGAAAACACGGCCACCCCGGGTTCCTTATACCTCTATAAAGATCGCGTGCACCCTTCTAATCTTTCTGTTTCTCACTCACTACTTTTCTTTCATTTTGTTGTTTCTACGTAGATAGATAGATAGAGGGAGTTAATGCAATTTTTATTATCAGAAAATAGAACACCCCATTTCCAGAGGAAAAAATACCCTGAACAGATTACTTTTTCAGACACCCCATTAAAACCCTTCATCAACTGACTAAAACTATTTAGAATTTTCTGTATAAAGGCTGAAATCAGTAAGCATAAAAGTCGGGAGACCACTGCATAGGAAACATTCAAAAAGAGAAAAGAGTTGCTTATGCGTGTGTATGAGTGAGAGAGAGAGAGAATACTTTTTTAAGGTTTTTATAAGGTAAAACAAAGGGAACAAACGGCAGAGGTTGAAAATGGAGGGTGGTGGCGGTTCCAGTATGATGTCTTTTGGAGAAAACAGTAATGGGCTGTGTCCATCGATGATGATGCCGACATTGACTTCTCACCCCAATCCTCATGGAGTCAGCAGCAATACGCTATTTCTTCCTCTTCCTCTCCCCCTCCCCAGCAATCAAGACCTAAATCGACACAACGGCGGCGGTGGCTCTTCTATGATGATTGATGAAAATTACAATAGTACGAGCACTGGGTTTTATCTTATGGAGAGTAATAGCAACAATAGAGAAAGCTGCGTTGTCAAAGCAAAGATCATGGCTCATCCTCATTACCACCGTCTCCTGGCTGCCTATGTTAATTGTCAGAAGGTAAAAATAATGTCCATAATTTTGTAAAATGAACTTGTGAAGAATACCTACGATCCATGTCTCTCTTTTTTGGCTCCACGAGGAAATCAAGAGTCTAATTATACATCTTCGTCTTGTAATATGCTCCATAATTCCTCACATTCTTTCAAGAACTTGAGTGGTGATGTAAAAATATTTATTTTTGATGCAAGTGTATTATTATGGGGGTGCAGAGAGAGCATCCCTAACATTTTTAATACTATACCACAGCAATTACTCTTGAATGAAGTCAAAGGAAAAGAGTACGTAAGAAAAGCTCTTAATAGCGATGCTGTTAGAGAGGGTTTACTGGGTTATACTCCTTGTTAGAAAATTCCGAGGAACTGATTATGCGGGACTATTTATGCAGATAGGAGCACCACCGGAAGTAGTGGCAAGACTTGAGGAAGCATGCGCGTCAGCTGCCGCAATGGGCAGCCAATCAAGTAGCGTGGGTGAAGATCCGGCGCTCGACCAATTTATGGAGGCTTACTGTGAAATGCTCATAAAATACGAGCAAGAACTTTCTAAACCCTTCAAGGAAGCCATGCTTTTCCTAGCAAGCATCGAGTGCCAGTTCAAAGCGCTCTCTCTCTCCTCTGATACTGGTGATGAACTCTCTCTCAAACTTTCTTTCTCCCTCTATCCCTCAATGGCTAACATTTATATATATGTTCTTCTCAGATCTCACTGTTTCTTGATTTTGTTAGGTATATTTTATATGTTAGACCTGCAAGTGCAGGTTTCGAAGAGGGATAGTTGATTTACTGTTGTTCAATGAACTTGTTTGCAGATGCATACCCTCCATTGTTTTTTTTTCTTGTTCAACTTCTTGCTTGCTTTGGGATTCTTTTTGCTGTTTCTTTAGCTTTGACTATTAAACGCGTGAAACTGTTTTAAGGGTAAGCATTTGCCTAAATTTTGTAGGACCACGCTACACCAACATAATCTTTTACATAAAGTTTTACCTACTTGTCAAATGACGGCCCCTATTGAGGGCGCCAGTGTACAATAAGTTTAATCCAATTTTTTAATCTAGTTTGGCAGTGGGTTAAAATTGTTAAAGTTATAATAATGACTTTTATTTTGATTTATTCTCGATATTTGTATCTAATAATGCATTGTCTTTTCGACTCCTCACATTGTTCATTCTAATTTTAGAAATATACAAGTATGGATTTTTTGGAGGAAGAATTGATTTTGAATAGTGATATGATGGGAAATGTGTGTTTGAAAAAGAAGAAAAAATTATTGATGTGATGTAAAATATTATATTAATTTACTGTAGAATTGGAGAATTCGTACCAAACAGGCCAGTACTCTTACTATTTATATAGATATCCTGCTTGTATAAAGTTGGATACTTCTACTTTAGGTAACATTCGGTGCTCATTCAACCAAATAAACAGTGAAATTAACACCGATATTAAGCCTAACTTGTCTGCTGTTTAGGGTTTACAGATTGAAGAAAGCAAAATTTGACGGATTAGGTTGAAAAATCTCAGTAATTTGAAGGATTTTATTTTATCATCAATCATATTTTATCTAAGTTAGTAAAAAATGGTGTTTCCAAGTCGTCATGCTTTAACATATGTGGAAATACTCGTACGTGCTTTCTATAACTGACTATTGCATCAGTAAAGCAAGGAGACCTAAAATTTTATCTGAATAGTTTGCTTTGTATTTCAAAAGCTTTAATAAAGGTGCATATATAATCTCCATTATTGAATCTGTACCAGGCCATAAAAGTGTTTATGTATTAAGAGTAAAGCAAGAAAGGAAGTGAGTTTTGATTACATAAATGTCTGTTTGGGCTAGATTTTAATGTGAGTCAAAGTCAAACAATCAATATCAACTACATCTTTCATAGGTTTTTTTTCCACTACACATTTCAAAAACTTCTATCACAATCCACTTAAAATTTGATTTTAATCTACACCAAACACCCGTGCTTGATGAACTTCTTTAACTGATCATTTCCTACTGACTATTGAGTTTGATGGATCTTTGTTGTTCCAATTTTTAGGCTGCTAGCCAAACACGAATTAATTTGTACTTTATGCCAAATTAACCTTTCATCTTATACCCTATGCTGGAGGTATGATCATAATATCTTTGTTGCCGCTGCACTTCTTTACTGGATGACTTTAATTTCATTCAATTTAATGGAGACTTCTGCAACGCAAGAAGCGAAATGTGTCTAACTCCTTAGGCTGTGGATCAAATTATCCTCTAAATCAAACAGTTGATCAAGTTGTGCTTGGATGTAGTTATCAGCAGAAGCACAAAATTATTCTTGTAGGTAAAAATTTATTGCCTGAAAATATGTGGATTTCCCACTATTTAAGTCATTATATTTGTTCCATTTAAGGTAAATTTGTTAATTTTTTCTGCTGTGATTTATCACTATTTTCATTTTTATGTGTTTGCATGAATTGCCCCATATGGCTTATGAAAAAAGATTCTCTCTCTTTCAAATATTTTACTAACAATTTTATTTTAGACTTAAAATACCCATTTTGTTAATCAATAGATTAGAGATGTATGCAGGTAGATCATTTCTAATTTAAGTACTTACTGGTCGAGAAACAGCGATGAAATATTTGATCAGGTTTTATGGTATATATAGAAATATAAGACAAATTTCAGAGCTCTCAAAGATTACTTATCGTATACTCTTTATAACATTTTTGTCGATATGATTCCTTTGACCTAATTTTGCATTCCACCTTTAGAAACCTTGCTTTTCTGAAGTACCACAAAGTGGATAGAGTTTAGCAATCTGTGTATAAGCCTCACCTCCAAATTTGTGGCAGGACTAATGTAGATTTATTAACCTAAGGGTGACTGTGTGGAATGAAAGGCCATTTGATCGTTGGCTTTTCCCTCTTGACTCTTACTGGCCATAGGAAAGTGTAGACTACCATTCTTACAATGATAATTAACTTGTAATTGATTTTTTCTATGTTCACGGGATGCAAATGAAGATAACTTTTCCACTAGGAGTGTAGTGTTATTTTACTACCTTTGCATTTCTTTTAAAAATTTCTGAATATAAGCCGATCAAATTTGTCCATGGCCTTGACAGTGGAATAGCGCTGTGAATGTTGAAAATGTCCAGGTAAATTCTTCTTTCACCTAAGAATTTATTGACCACTTAATCCAAAAATAGAGGTAGATGAATGACATTAAGGATATTTTTGTTCCATCGAAAAGAATGACATTAATTTCTAATTTTGAAAATTAATTCAAATGAAAATAACACGAGTGTTTGATGCTTCTTATTGTTGCCACCGACTAGCCATGTTTGTTTATGCTTTCATTGACAATTCACCTCCACCAGGAGTCTAGGACATCAGCAGGTTGTTGTCTTTGCGAATCTTGTGTTCAGCCGATGGTTACCGACAACCACCCCGTTTAGACAATAGCCACCTAGTTGATGTCTACAATTGGAAGGTGGTCTAACTATGTCAGCATGGCCGTAAGTGACCAGTCAGTAGTCACAGACGGTCTATGATAGTTTGTCGGTAGGTGGTGGTTGGGTGAATTGTGCTATAGCCTATAAATTGTTGCAAATGTTTTTCTATACAAGAAAGGGATTCTCCTCTATATAAACTTGGTTTTACAATCAAATTTCTCTAGGATGTCAGAACATTACAAAAATGGAAACAACATATTTTGGGGTTGTTTGAGCCTCATTTTTTTTTTTTTCAAAAATTACATTTTGTAACAGTGTTATGATAGAGAATGTGTGGTTAAAGAATAAAGAAAAGTTTTGGATTTGCGTTTAATATTATTTTATTCAGAATGTTTGGTTGAAATGAAGTCAAATCACCGTAGAAGAATGCATTTCAACGAAAAAATGGGGGCTCAAACAAGGCTTTAATTCTGAACTATTTTTTATCTCCTTTATAAATCCATGGATGTTCTAGTGGACATTACACACTTGTTATGCTACAAATCCTTGGAGGAAGGGCAAAATAAGCAGGAGAATTCTAGAAGGATTTTATGTTGATCATATTTTGCAAAAAATGATTATAAACCTGATCCTATTAGAGCACATTAAGAAGTACTTGGTAATACAATCATTAAAGGAATATGACCTATTCCTAAGGTTGCTCTTGGTTTGGAGATGCTGTCTAGTCCTTTCCAATTCCACGGCTTGCTCCCTTTGTTCTCTAGAGTAAATTATATGTATGTACCTGAATAAATCTTCAATTGTGGATTCCGGACTCAGATTAAACTTACCAACCAAATATCAATCCACAACAATAATCACTTAAGATTGCTCTCTTCCTTTCTCACCCACAAAATGAACAAGGTTTGGTGATGATTTGCAAACCACTAAGGCGAAGAGAAAACAACAGAGATGGTAGAACCAAGAGGCAGCTGTTTTCTCTCAATTCACTACACATCACACATTTACAATGAGAAGAGAAAAGGATATATATATATATATATATATATATGTTTGTTTAGGTTTCTTGACTTAGGGCTAATATCCAACAAATGGGCCAACAAAAGAAAATGGGTCAAAACAAAGCCATCCTATAAGTGAATTTGGGTCAAGGCAACATTAACACATTTAAGTTGCTACTAGTTGTTCACGTTGCTTTCGGGTTGAGCATGGATTGATTGATTGATATTTCACTCATCGGCCGAGGCCTATGAAATATAATCCGACATCGTTTAACATCATTGCTGGGGATTTATTGGGTATCAAAAACTCAACAATATACATTTGATTGACCTTATCATTTCATCTCATACCGACGGCCACATCACATGGGGATAATCCCTACTTTGTATCTATTGCATTATGCTCATTCTCTATGAAAGTGGATTGAGTCCTAATGAACCTTTTGTCCAGAAACTGCTTTCTTGACCCAGCTTATTATTATATATATAGTTTGTGAGTGGACAATCGTGTAAGTTCAAATATTTAATTACTAAAAGTGATTAATTTTTTTTTGCTTGAGTTGAATATTTTTATTTAACTAATTTTGATTTTATGTTTTTCATAAGAAAAAAAGATATTGGATATAAAACTTTTGAAGGAAATTGCTTTGTGTTTTGAATATTGCCTTTTTAAAATAGCTACCTAATTATGAAGTTCATATTTAGTATTTTTTTTCTAATAATGTCTTCAGGCGTGCTATTCATTTCAGCCCGAGTGAGAGTCTCAGAGTTGGCTGAGTATGGCATTGTTTTGCTTTATGATATAGATTATGTCAATGGAAAGCATTTTCTTTTGTTGCTAAAACAGGTCCTTATAGATAATTAATGTTGCATGTGCTAACAATATATTTGTTCCAATGCCAAGATGTTTATGCTCCGTTTGATTTGTCAGTGGCCTATGGTGAAGCTGCTGATATAAATGGATCTTTTGGAGAAGAAATTGATGTGAATAACAGTGTCATAGATGCTCAAGCAGGAGATGGGGAATTGAAAAGTCAGCTGTTGCGCAAGTACAGTGGATATTTGGGTGGCCTAAAGCAGGAATTTATGAAGAAAACAAAGAAGGGAAAGCTACCGAAAGAAGCCAGGCAACAACTGTTAGACTGGTGGAGCAGGCATTATAAATGGCCGTATCCCTCGGTATGTATTGCATAATCTCAGTCTCCATCAATTTCAGAATAAATCTACTCAGTCCATTATGAGAGCTTATAGCATTACTCGATAAATTTTGTTTGATAGTTAATTATAAATTTTGGTCATCGTGACTTCTTTTTTTGAAAGTACGGCTACTGTTTGCTATTTGCTGTATTCATTGACGTATATTATATTTATGTTGGGGTGAAACGAAGCCGCTCTTAAGCTCATTATTTGGGTCACTCAATTGATGGTACTCGAATGTTATAAAAGGTTTAAATTGTCTTCACTAGATTCCAATTGGTTTTCAGATGGGATGGTTCAAGTTCGATCTTATAGTTTTTGAAAATTGAAAGCTTGTTTGGGTATTGCTTATAAACAATTGAAATGATGAATCGATGAAGAGGTGGATAAGTAGTATTTGTGGGTCTTATTAAATGTGTGAATTTTAGAGACATTTTATAAACATTAACCGGGCATATGCAAATGTTTGTTTATCTCCCATTACAATAGACTTGGATGATAGGCTCTGATTCTAGCTGTTACTCTTCTTCCTGTGCCGATTTCATTTGTTTACGAGGGTTTCCAATGGGCATCAGAACCTTGGTTACTCGACTGCACTTATCTTGCATTACTCTCTCTTCAAGTCTGCATACGGTATCGAAAATGTTGAATCTTGGCTGAAAGGCTCGGAATATTTCTTTTTATCTTTGATTACTAGTAAAGTTATTTCATACGCTACCTTTCATTATCTTTAATTTCTGAAAATGACACTTTAATGGCACATAATTAATGAACTTTGTGGTTCTAATTATTTCAATCGGTTTAACTGCAAACAGGAATCCCAGAAACTGGCTCTTGCTGAATCGACTGGTCTGGACCAGAAGCAAATAAACAACTGGTTCATCAACCAAAGGAAACGACACTGGAAACCTTCAGAAGACATGCAGTTTGTTGTGATGGACGCAACCCATCCTCACTACTACATGGACAATACTTTTTCGATGGACATGTCCATCTCCCGTACGCCTCTCTGAGAGTTGTGTATTATAAAGTAACAAAAATTCT
>CAIGRS010292430.1:0-10667 GCA_903798395.1 Fraxinus floribunda
TTTTTTGTAAATTTTTTTTTATCATATATTAAAAATTTTATTTTTTATATAAAAATATATTTAATACCTTAAAAATAATTAAAATAATATTAAATGTACGAAACGCATTATGACGCCTATTCTCCGCATTGACACGCTTAAGCTCGTGATTCTTGATTCTCGACCTCGACGCATCGCAACGCATTACGCATTTTAGAACACTGTATAAAAGAGTTTCATGAGAAAATTATCTTAATTTCCGTTTTAAAACTTATTTGACTATAATTTTTTTTAACATCCTAAAACTGTAAACCCCAGTATAGTTCGGCTAACTCGAGGCATGATCTATCGAGTTTGGTTAGGCCAAATATGAGTTGGATTCTCTCGACCTGACAACTCGATCCGACTAAGAGCTCTGGGCACCAGGCCCTTATCACGCAGCCTATGCTACCTATAAAGGAAGGAACTAAAACTTTGGATTGGTATAATTCTCAAGTTTGAATTATTATCATAACATGGTGGTTGGAATAACTTTGGATTGGTGTAATTCTCAAATCTAAACACTATGATATTCAATGAATGGAAGCATTAGTTAAGGGAGAGGCAAAGTCTTTTTTTTTTTTTTTGCAATGCTATTTCGAAATATTTTCTTGGAATTCCTAGGAATTTTTAAATCAATGAATTATGCCAAAACTACTTATTTCCCTTCTCAAGCATTCGTGCCAAAACCAGCGTTGTAAATGGCACGCTGAGGCACCGGCCATAGGCGCAAGGCGTGCCAAAATGTCACACTATGGCTTGGGGCGGCTAATTAAGTGGTCACTTAAGGCGTCACGCTATGGCTTGCGGCGATTAATTAAACGGTCACTTATTTTTAATGTTATCGTTTAATAATTTATAAATTCTTCAACTTTTAGCCAATTGGGTAGAATTATTGGCCCATTAATTTATGAAGGGCATTGTCAAAGATTTTGTTGTGAATTTTCTATGTGAGGTGTATGAATGGCAACATGATGGGTATGGGACGGGTCGTCTATAGCCACTCCCGTCTCGTCGAGTATTTTTGTTACCTTACCTCATCCTCATACCCGATTAAAGCGGGTTCGGGACGGGATGGGGGGGGGAGTCCCCTACCCCATTTATTTTTATTTATTTTATTTTTTGCCTTTTACTTTTTTATGTCTTTAGTCAGTAAATATTATTACTTTTTTAACTAATTTGTTAAAAACAACTTATATTCTCTTTAAAAATGATTATAAATTTATTATTTTTGTTCAATAAAAAACTTAAATTTTAAACTAACTTTAGACGGGACATGGACTATATTTCTCGTACCCGTCCCGTTTCCAATTTGGGGTAATGACCATCGCCCCGTTTACCCGGTTATGCGAGTAATCCCCGCCCTATTCGAGGCGAGGCCTCGGGGGTATTGGGTCGAACGAGTTTTTTTTTGTCATCCCTAATGAGATAAGAATTCATTTAATTTAGTTGTAGTGTATTGTACATTTGATTTTGTTGCAATGTATTGTACTATTATATAAATAGTTATTTATATTTTATTAAGTTAATTAATCATTTTTCTTTCTTTTACCAATTAGCACTATTATAATATATCTTGTTTATAGTTCAAAAAAAAATATTTTTTAAGCTTTTAAAACTGTATTTGACACTATAATTTGTATTGTTAAATGATTTTTTGATTGATTAAAAATAAAAAATAATATTAAAATAAGATTTTATTTATTTATTTATTTTTTTTTTTTGGGTAAGATTTTAGCGAAGCATGGGTCGAGGATTAGGAATGGGTTCATAGATTAAAGCCCAAAGATCAAAAAGACTTGTGATAGTATCGATGACAATCCTCAAAGTTGGCGAAGACCAAGTCTGAGTACATCGGGCGCATACGAAGTAATTTAAAAAATGTAAGTTCTAACATTAGCCTTGAACTTGGAGAACAATTGTTATGCCTCCACCTTAGGAATGGGTTGATGGACTTACGAAATCAAGTAGATTAAAACTGTAGCTCAAAACGATGACTGAGGCCTAGCCAACACATAGGAGGCTCAAGACAAGCGACCCATCCAATAGGATCAGTGACGATCCTCAAAGGTGAAGAAGTCCAAGTCTAAGTACATCGGGTGCAAACAAAGCAATCAAAACAAATCGAAGTCCTAACGCCCGGCATAAATGATAGCTTCGAACTTTGAGAAAAATTATTATGCCTCCAACTCATTTGAAGGACTTGGACACGTGGACAAATCGAATAAGCAGACCTGGCTTGGCTGAAGCCTAGGCTGATGCATCTAGGGTCCCAGGCTCCAGCCTTGAGATCGAGCTTGGGTCGAAGAATAATTCTGGCTTGCCTGAATTATTTTCAGAGGGGCCTTACAGGGCTCCACATGTATTAAAAAAAAATTGTGCAGATCCCATCATATGTGTGTTGTCTGTATAATTTCCGTAAAAAAAAATATGTACACCAAGGGAGGCTGTGGGTCGAAGCTCCAGATAAGGTCCATGGCTTGGCCAGAATAATAGTTTTAAGTACCTAAATCATAGGCTGAAACCTATGTCGACGCCCAAGAAGAGACGATCTCGTTGGAAGAACTCGAAAACGTGAAATTCATTAGAATAACCTTAAACGAGCCAACTCCTAATTTTAAGTAATGAACCTAATTGAACATTGACCACCTTATAATTGTCAAAAAGCGCCCTTACAGAGTAACTAATTTTATACCCTTCGCCATGAAAGTTTTCTTGCTTTAAGAACTCAAAATTTCTATCTTACACTCTGTAGCCAAATGCTCTTAGTTGGGAATTGCAATTGACACGCACGCCTCTTAGAATTGGATTCTTCTCCCTCTCTCTCCGAGTTCTCTCTCCAAAATCAAAGGTGAAAATGATATATCAAACGCTGCATTCTTGCTTTGTTTCCATGTGTATATTCATGCTTAATTCAATGTATCATCAGTTTCTTTTAATTTTTTTTCGTTTTTGGGTTTGCATTAAATTGGAAAGTAACAACACTACGTAGATGAACTTTCAACTCGGCACATTTCCTGGGATTCTGCCTTTTAACTGCTTTGGGAAACTTTCTTTTATTGATCAATTTGTTCTTTGAAAATTCCAGCGGTATTTGAAATTCCCATTCTTCTTCTTTTATATATGCACACACTTCTCTGATAAAAAACCCACGTGATTGTTCCTTTCAGAGCTAAATTCTACCACCTTTGATTCCTGATGTATGAGTAATGTTTATATGTGTATATATACATTCTGTATTACTTTGTATCTATATATTGATGTGAAAGATTAATCGTTTGATGCTATGGTGTTGCACAGTTGTCCAGTCATTTCATTGCATTTTCCAATCGGATTTCAGTCAAAGATTAGAAGAATTATTAAGCTGAGATTTCATCAGTGTACAGATTAAACAGTTCCATTTTGGCGGTGATTTGTTGGTCTAGGTACTACGGCTATAGCAGCTATCTCCGAGTCAACTCAACTAACTCGTTTTTCTTAAATATTCTTCTTCTCCTACTCAGTAATTATCTTGCCCGGGGGTTATTTTTAGGGCTTTGTCTGATCAAATATGAGTTTCGAATCACCAACAACGTGGCGGAGCAACGCTCAATTCACGGCGATGTTTGCGCTCACATTATTGTTGCTAATCATTGGAATCTATACAGGTCAGTGTTCATTGTACACACACACACACGCGTGTGTGTGTGTGTGTTCAATCTATGTTTTGTGGGTATACTGTATACAAAATATTGGATTTGAATTACTGGGTTGGTGGAGTTTCCATGTTGCTTTATTTGTTCAAATATGGCCTCTCTTTCAGCGACAATATGCTTCATTCCTTATTTAATCCCACTTTACTCGTGATGATTCAACGATTCTAGATATTTTTTATCTTTTAAAGTTCCAAAAAATTGAATAATATTGCTTGATGTGTTAACATTTTTATTTGATTAATTTAGTTTCCGAACATGGCTTCATGAAGTTGAATCCAGTTTCTTCAGAGAAGAAGAGCATAAACAGTACTGCCAAGAAGAACGCTTTCTATGCAACTCATCGGAAGCTTTTAATTATTGGTAATTGATCTATTATTTATCTTTTAAGTTTTCAAATGTGTTTTTAGATAAAGAAAAGTCTGAAAAAATAATCCTTACCCTGATAAAACTCCTGCTTTAATGGGATTTGGCTTATGCATGAACAAAGAGGCCAAAAAGAGAAACTCCGAATGCCCAGTGTGCATACAACTGTTACAAATATGTGTGTGTGTGTGTGTGTAATTCTGTATTCTGATTTCTGTGTGACTGCTTTTCGCGTTGTCCTTTGCATGTAATATATGCGACAGGCACAGGCATGACTCTGCCACTGTGCGCAAGACTCCACGTTGCTTCTATACTGCACCGCCAGTCAGCATTCCCACAGCCTTAGCCACCCTTTTTTCTCTCAGTTGTCTGTGTACAATTCTGCCTACTTTGCTGGCGCACCAGGTCTTCAGCCCCTTTTGCTCCACCCCCTCTCCACCCTAGCTCCTAGCCTACTATCTACTACTTCAAGTCCTTTTTGGGTAGAGCATCTTGGCCCCTTCTTCGGCGTATCAGATCCGTTGGTAATTTTCCGTTAGTGAAAAGCTATTTTTTAGTTGTGCTCCTAGTCTACTATCTACTACTTCGAGTCCTTTTTGTGTAGAGCATCTTGGCCCCTTCTTCGGCATCTTAAAATGTGTTAGGCCGTCCAAGCCTTAGTGACCAGAAGGCTCCAAACCGGCCTGGTGTAGTTAGTATCATTTTCATCCTGCGTAGTCCTATATACTCTATAGAATAATGAAACAAAAAACTATGTAAAGAAATTGTATGAACTCTACGGCTTTAGGCCGAACCTGATATGGGAAGTGCTGCGAGCCGTTTTACATAGTTTTATACTTTTTAGGAATTTACGAACTTGTACCCCAACCCGTTCCGTTAGAACCTATTCCGGCTTCTTGAAGTTCTATATTCCTGTTATTATGCTTTGTTGTAAAGTTGTAGTTGAGTAATTAGGCAATAAGGAATTTGGCTGCATTATTTTGCTCTCAAGTAGAAGTTGGCTCACGTGTGCTTTGATTAAGACTTCTCAATTTAACATTTAATGCGGTTGCATGTTAGCTTTACCGAGCATATTAGCAATGTCAAAAAATAAAGAGTAGTGCTATTCGTCTCCACTAGTATTAGAAACACAGTCTATGTAACGTTAATGTGGCATTAAATGATAGGTGAAATTAAATAAGTCATTTAATTTCACCTTTCATTTAACATATCAAGCAGAACCACGTAGACTGTGTTTATAATCCCACTGGAGATGAATAACATTACTCAAAAATAAAGGGCATACGTTCTCCCCTAATCCATGGCCTCTTTTGGCTTGGTTGACTTGAAAGCACTTATTCACAGTCCGTGTTAAATATGTCGGGAAAGGCACCAACCCCTTTTTGGCTCAATTGTCTCTTTCCTATTTCCTTTGCAGCACCTCCCAAAAGTTTCATTTGTCTGTTAATACCTTGAAAAGTGATACCTTGTTCAACACTACAGCTTAGTCTTCATGTCATCATGTGTCAAGGGTGCGTCTTCTACAGTACAGTTTAGTCTGTATCAAGGTTGCCCAGCACGACTTGACTTTGAGATCTAATGACACGGCCCATGGACGGCTTGTGATCAGGGACCTGGTCCACCTTAAGTCTATATTTTGCCGTCCGTGTAAGGATGGTTTGGTACTTTTTGATACTTCTGCGTTTGACTAATTTTTCGCAAATGTAATCAAACAAGTAAAAATATCAAAAAAAAAAAAAAAACCTGGATAGTCGAATATGTGGCATGATAGGCTCTTTTACTAATGTTATTCAGCAGTGTTTTTCGTGCTCAAACAGTTCTTTTGTCTGTATTTGCTTGGCTTTTAAACTGCAGGACGAGAAGAAGAGGAAAAGGAAAAGCGGACTAACCCAAACAGGATATGGAGTGAAAACTGTTCAATATTAGACATAGTTATAAGCCAAGGAGCCACGGAGCCGCTGCCAAATGGGATACCCACATACACCGTGGAGATCATGAACGTGTGCATTGCTGGGTGCAACATTTCCAGGATCCACGTCAACTGTGGGTGGTTTAGCTCCGCTCGACTCATCAACCCCCGTGTCTTCAAGCGGCTCCACTTTGACGATTGCCTGGTCAATGACGGAAAACCCCTAGTGTACGGTCGTACAATCTCTTTCCAATATGCCAACACCTTCCGTTATCCCATCTCTGTTTCTTCCATTGCTTGTTGACTAGAATCAGTTTAATGCGCTAAATATGTGTAGAAAATATTTACATATAGCGCTAGACGATACTGTATTGAACAAGAGACAATACTTTTACCTTTTCATTTTGCAGCCCTATATATCAAATACTCGTTATACTCGATATCCCATGCTTTTGATGTTGAGATGCGATATATGAAAAGTAAAACTGCGCTTGTACATTTTTAAAATTCCTCTCAAGTTGAGTATAAATTAAGAACATATTACATAAGCAATAACCACATACATTAATCCAAAATAAATGAAAAAAGGTACATATGGAATTCTTAGCTAATTCAAACTTCATCGAGAGGCTTTGAGATTTCATCTTCTATTTCACTTCTCGACCGACGGACCGACCTGGTTCTTTTGGGTTTGATCTGCCTCTAAGTTAGGTAAATTATTGTTTAGCAGCTGTGGAACGACTGGAATTATTTCAGAGCACACAATTGCACTTAGCTTCACAACATCAATAATCTGGTCCTTGAGTTCTGGAAGCTTCTGATTTTCCAATGAAATAATTTTGTTTTGTATTTCAGGGAGATTTTCTTCCATCACTTTTTTTGCATTTTTGTAAATTACATAAAGCACCATTTGAAATATTCCAAAAATGAATCCCAGCACATTTGGAATCTAGTCACACGAAAAAAAAAATATTATTATTTCAAAAATAATAGTAAAAATATTGTATTTGCACGTGTGCATTTGTTTTGGTGTATAGTATAGACTTACGGCAATGTTATAGTCTTTGAGCAATAATCCGTAGAAGAACCACATGACAGCACTTAACGTGAGGAAAAACGATAAAAGAAACGGCATATATTCTACACTCTTAGTCCTTATAACTTGTCTCTGCATATCAACAAAAAATACAAGATTATGTTGAAATAATTAAGTTGCATATTAGTCGAGAAAAGAGTCTAATTTCAACGACTTACAACAAGTTCAGTCGAGCTTAAAAGTTACTTTTTTTGTTAAAATATTTTTTACATTCTTGTTAAAATAAGTAACTTATTTTTCACTTTAGGAAAAATAATTATTTTATTTGACCAAACGTGTAGAGGAGAAAAAACAATTTAGCAATAATTAATCTTACCACAATGCACAAAGGTGCAACAAATACACCTAAAGAAAAAACAAGGCAAATCCATCCTATAATAATGGCTTGATGGGATCCCTCTCTTGCTAGAAAATGAGTTAGCAGAATTATAAGACCAAAGCCAATCACATTAAGCAGAAGCAGCAGCCTCACAGTTTCGATCTGTAATGTGAAAATTTGTCTCAAATGCGAATTTATCATAGGAGAAATTAAATTATACTACAAAAGAGTGGATCATTTTACGTACCCTGGAGATTTTTGGAGCGTAAAAGACATAGAAACAAATGTATATGGTTTGAAAGAAGCATCCAACTGAGTTTATGGTGATGAGAAGGGTAGTGTCTGGCTTGAGAAATGCATAATATATCCACAGCATGGAACTGAATAAACCAATTATGTAAGGAACAGATTGGAACCCTTGTGTTGATTTTTTCATGTGAATTTGATAAAAAGTTGGCCTGTAAAAATAATTAATTTCATCAAAATGAGTTGTTTTGAGTAATAAAATAAGTGAAAATATTAATTAATTAAATGAAAGAATGATAAAAGTATATAAAGGGTAGACTTACAGTGGTGCAAGGTAAACCAAGAATGAGACAATACTGCCTGCAAATTGAAGACAAATCAATATATTTAATTTTCATATTATAATTTAGTATAAATTGAAATCATTAAGAAGATTTGTCAAATCATAAATATGATATCTAAGGTATAATTAATTATTGATTCAATAATTTTACATGCATAAATGATACCATTTGGGAGATAATTAAAAAGGAGAAGATAACATTCTATTAATTGTACCTAAGATGCCAAATGCGAAAGCCAAGTGACTCATTTCGAATTTCGACGGAAATTGAGTAAAACACAACTCTTCACACAGAAGTGTATTCAAAGGAATTAGCTCTTACAAACACATGACTAACAATGTTGTGCTAATTCATTTATATAGAAGTGGTGGAACGCTGAATTAATTTCATGGAAGAAAGGGGTGGGAAAGTATCAAATGCAACTTGCGGTGGGGTGGGGCGGGGTGGGGCGGGCGCGGGATGCGGTGATAGTGTAAAATTGACCAATTTAGTTTGTATTTCAAATGGCTCGACACATCTGAAAATGTGTAATGCAAAATAACTTTCAATCATAGTGCATTTGTGTCAGAAATCCAGTTGGGTGCTCCACGCAATTGACATTTATGTCACGTGTTTGTTCGTCATATGAGAACGAGCTTGCCTGGTTGGTTTTTTATAAGTAGGGGTAGAGTGAAAGCCTCTTTATTAATTCTTTACAGCTGTTAAAAACTCGAGCTTGTTCATACGTATCACAATCCAAAATGCTTTTTCTTCCCTATGCTCCATTTAACCATATTTAGAGAGTTTCTACTATTCACACATATTGCTTTTTCCCAAGCCCGTTTAGCTCTATTGCAGGTATATAACCCAAATTAGTGGACCCCAACTGGGCTCTTTCTGATGTGTCACCCACCCATCCACTTGGGCTTAATGCTTACAACTCACACTTGTAGTTTATGGGAGTATTTGGTGCTTCCATGTTTAAACCCTGGATATACTCTAATTCAGCATAAGCAAAGTAAGAACCAATCAGTTGTTGCCATGTCATCATCAATAATACACATTATTTGTTGATGGAAACCAAGTTCAGGCTGAAATTGAGTTTTGGTAGGATTATTTGTTGGTTTTGTCCCTTTTCGATGGTCGATGGTTAGTTTCTGGTGATGGCGTGGTGGTCGATGGTTAGTTTCTGGTGATGGTAGTTATTTTTCAGGTGCTTTGTTTCGTGGTTCGTTTTGCGTATGGGATGGGAGAAGAAGAAGAAGATACTTTTCTTTTATTTTTTTGTTCTTCTATTTTAGTTTATATAGTATTGATGAAAATGCCCTTACTTAAAATGGTTAAAAAGATTTATTTTTTACATTTTTGAGGTCAACTATTTGGACCTCTGCTACATATTTTTTAAAGGTTATGGGTCTTCGTTGGCACATATTGAAGATTAGGGTAAAACTTGCAAAAATTGAAAAGGTTAGGGCACTGTTGTGATTTTCCCTAAAGATAATATGAATAATAGAATCCTAGAACTTAAAGCGGTAACGAAACTATTTGAGTGATTCAACTATATTGTGTATTTGAATTGTGTGCTTGGATTCCAGAGGAATTCTAGCCTTAAATCATTATGAAATTGTTTGAACCCAATTTCATTTGATAATATAAGTATAAAACAAATTCACTAAAAATCGAACTGTTTATACATCTATCTTTCAATATATATCTCAATCCTTTTACTATCTAAGTTTACAATATCTATTTAAAATAAAATAAGAACAATGTTAGAGACTTGTATAACTTGTATTAATTTCGGGCCAAGAACACATTCAATTCAGTGGCTGATGTGCCCTACCTACTAACTAGAGGTTTTTAGCAGGACGCTGAGAGTTAATATGTTTTATATTGAATGTGGAATATCCGTCTCAGCAACGGTTCTATGGTGTAGTGGTTAGCACTCTGGACTTTGAATCCAGCGACCTGGGTTCGACTCCCGGTAGGACCTTTTTAGGTTATAGATTTGGATTAGAGCCAAAAAATTTTGGACTTCCCTAATAAGAGATCCTGAAATTACTCTTCAGATTTCCGTTTGGAAATAAGGTGGATTGGGCCATACTAAAAAAAGGTTAAAAAGCCGTTGGGTCAATAAACTTTAATAAGAGAACAGTACATGAGGGAAACATTTGTGTAAATTACCTAAACTAGAGTTTTCAAGATCTCAGTTTATATTTAATTAAAAAATCAGATAAAATTAAAAATTGATAATATTATTATAAAAATTATTTTAAATATCCACCCTACTTTCAAACCCTAATTATTTTCCAATCTCTTCTTTCTCTTCAATACACCCAGAGCCATCCCTAGTCTCTTTCTCCAAATATCCTGTCTCTCTACAACGGCTAACGACGACGACGACGAGCGTGGCCGTAGGGACAAGGATGAGTGTCGCGCACAGAGCGAGACGAGCGAGGAGCGACATCGCCTCTGCGCGCTGCAAATCGCGCCTGTAGCGACGATACCACTCTTTGTAGATTGTGCCTGTAGCGGTCGCTATCATTGTCGTCACTGTCACCCCTCTCTAATTCGACAACTCCACTCTCCTCCATGTCCTCTCTTGTATCTGTATGCCTATATCTCTCATATTATGTATATGCCTATTTGGATCTAATTTTTTTTTTTTTTTTTAAAAAATGAGTCAAGCTCAAAAAGT
>CAIGRS010292437.1:0-10748 GCA_903798395.1 Fraxinus floribunda
TATCATTGAAATTTGATCTTCATATAACTCCAATAGCATTTCAAACTTGAATTCATCATGATGTGCACTTCAATTAGAATTCAATTATTTCAAATATATCAATAAAAGAATTCGAATCACACCCAAATTGTAACAGTATCCAGGACGTAAATGAAGGCAATACCTTTCATAACTCAAGCAACACGGGGTAAAGATCAATTCAAGAAAACTTGCAGGTTTTTCAGGACACACACTAAAAATCAAGAAAATATTTGAAATTTGACATAACGTACATCCAAGTTTCAATAAATTGTGTCATCCCATGACAACCACCACCAAAACTAGTGAAACTTCAGTTTAGACTAACTTAGTCGTTAAAAATTGAACTGATGACAGCGGAAAGAATAACGATTATTCTGTAGACAGGTTTCAGTGGACAATTAACAAGAAAGGAACAAAAGCAAACGCCAGGAAACAAGAACAATCTTTATTAAACATTCAATAAATCCGAAAATAAGCCATAAGCCAGGTTAAATAGCTAGAAAATAGTAATTATCGAAATTTTACCAAAAATAGCAAAATTCCAATAATCATACCAAAACAAAATACGAAATAAAAGAAATAATATCCCAATAATTCGGCTCAAATCAGATTTGTAATCTATTCTAAAAAGGCAAACAAAATATTACCAAAAAAAGAAAAACAATAATAACTAAAATTGTGAATTCGAAAGGAAAAATAGTGGATTTTGCCCTCAAAATCGATGTACATCGAGCAAAGCTCGGTGACCACGACGTGCGTGCCGAAAAGAGCTTTTCAAATTGGGGTCATGAGCGCAATTCTGATAACCGTAGCCAAAGTTATGACCAAAATATCAAAACGTGTCCGAAAAGGGGCCTCAATTAGGAAATGTCGTCGATTACTTGCAATTTTTCCATTGATCCGCCAACTCATGATACTTTAGAGCTATCAACGAGCTATCTGATAATCCGAATTTGTTTGACCCGAATCCTCCTACATCAACCGAGCACTAATTTCTATAGTAATTAAAATTGGATTGGAGCTAGTTATGTAATTACACCAATTTACAAATGGACTGCTAAAAAATCTGTCCACCAACTTGGGTGGGTATTACATCAACACTGCACATGTTCAATCATATTACATGTATATCATCTTTTACATTTTTCTTTACATTGTGTCACGTGGCAAAATACAATTGGACAATTTAAAAACAAAAACAGTTTTCGTACCCACAATTTTTTCAAAAATAAAGGCAACATGCTAAAGTTTGGATGTAGGCTTGTTTTGAAGCATTTATTGACCGGGCCAGTCAAATACAATAACTTTTCAATGGCAACTCAAAATCCAAAAGTTGAGTGAGAATCTTCAGTAAATTCGTGAAATCGGCAGATAAGTGAATTGAATGTAAGGTGACCATAGATGTAAATAGAAACTAATGAAGAAAATAGCCGTCACTATCGATAGAGCTCAGATCAATGATTTGTCACTATCACTTGCTGTACAAATCTTCCACGTCTCTCCCTATATAAAGTAATATAAACTCCGTGTTAAGGCATCTTCGAAACTACTTCTATCTGTTGTTTATTAATACTAGGAATTCCACAATGTCAGGTGATCAACAATCTTTGAACAGCCAAATGAAGATAGAGTCTGTCGAAAGGCGAACTGCTAATTACAAGCCAAACATCTGGAATTACGGTCTCCTACAGTCCCTAGCAAACAAATATGATGTGAGATTTCTTGTTATTTCTTTTCTTTTTTCTTTAAAGTAAGCCACTCAAATAAATGTAGTGCGGACTTTTGAGTAGTTCAATTACATACTCGTTCAACCACACATTCACAAAATACAATATTATGCTCGTAAATACAAAGTTCTTCTCTACTTTTAACCACACATTCTCCTAAAAATCATTATTCAAAATTCTACTTTTCTTAAGTAATGAATGTCAAATAGAGGCTAAGTGATGTGGAATTGAACTAGATTTTTTTTTGTAGGGATGGGCATTTTATCTGAAATCGAACTTCTCGAATCGAAACTTAACCGGAATCGGAGGTTTCTGTCCGATTAAAAAAAATGATGGGGGCATTTGACTTAATGTTTTTAAAATTTTGTTAAATATCCATAACTTGTTTGATTTGATAGTTTTGAAAATTTAATTTTGAAAAAGAATATTAAATTCATATCATAAGACTCAAAACATATTTTTGACGTTTTAAATATTTTCAATGGTTACTAAAAACACGGGAAATTAAAATAGTCTAATTCCTCTTGCCAATGGCAAATCAAACCCATCCATAAATAAATAAATAAAATAAAATAAAATAAAGCAAGAAGAAGAAAAAGAAAATATAGAGAAAGGAAAGAAACGTTAAAATAAAAAAGCGACCTTCTTCTCCAAACCCACCACCACTACCACTCACACACTTCCCCTCCACCACCCTTCCATGCGACCACAACTACAACCACTCCTTCCCTATCCTTTTTAGGCCGTCGCCACAACTACCACAATCTTTCATCGATTTTCTATCACTTTTAATGTAGAGCCTCAAAATCCCAACTCCAATCGAACTCAATTTTTAGTATCCAAATGGTAGAATCCAAATTCGGCGCACAAATTAGAAGTTGCATAGATGGAGATAACCACAATACTCGAAAGATGGCAATGTTGTGTGAAATTGAATTATATAAATATTACTTAATAATATATTAGCATAGCATTTTTCTAGTTTACTAAGCCCCTATTTGATTCCCATTAATTCATAAAAATAAGTTTTGTAATATTAAATTTTTGGAGAATATGTTGTTAACAAAAAAAAAAAAGAAAAGAAAAAAGAATTTACTTGCAAAATATTTTATTGTGAGAATGTGTGCTTGAAAATTAATTTGAGAAAAAAAAAAAAGAATTTTGAAATATTAGGAATCAAATGCATTTTCTACAATCGTAAAACAGTGCCCCAAAAAAAAAAACTCAAAAATGAATCAAAAACTCAAAAATGAATGCAAAGCAAACGGGGCCTTAAACGGTTTTGATTTTGAATTGAAGTCATGTGTATCCGACTCTCGAATTAAATTTATTAATAAGTTTTTTAAAAAAAAATTATTCACCCCGATCCATTGACTTGACCAAAAAAGAAGTTACAAGCTTGTAATGTAGAAGTAGTTAATTAATTAGATTCATCCATTTAAATAATTGAATTATATCACACACGTTTATTGTCAATTCCGATTGCACTTTTAAGTACTAATTGTCCCACAAATCCTTCATTTACGAAATACTCGAAATCTAATGAGTGCTTCCTAATATTAACATATCCACCCAATTTTCATGCCTAGTTTTTGGAAATCTCTATTTTATAAAGTAGCTCTATAACGCTAGTCGTAGTTAATTGTGCCAAGTGTTTGGGTCCTCTTTCACAGGACGAGAAATACAGAAGACAAGTGGAAACGTTGAAAAGGGAAGTCTCGTGCATGTTTGAAGAAGTGAATGATCCAGTGGCTAAGTTAGAGCTTATAGATTGTATTAGCAATTTAGCTCTTTCTCACTACTTTGAAAAAGATATCTATGAAAGCCTAAACACGATGGTGAATATGAAGAACTTTGATTCTTCAATGGAAGAGAACCTCTACGGCACTGCATTACACTTTCGAATTCTTAGGCAGTATGGCTATGAGATTTCACAAGGTAAGGATTCTACTCTTTTTCAATTCACTAGTAACTATGATGATGTTTAGATCATAAAAAAGTCTTGTCATTTTTCTATTAGTCTGGTTTATGTTATTTCTATTAAATATAGATCTTGAGTACAAGTTTTGCAAAAAAATTCCATGTATCGAGCTATTAATAAAGAAAATGAACCCAAAGTCACGCACAGGATGTTTAAGATATGATTCAAAAACATTAGTATATCCCTATTCTAAGACGTGGTTGAATATAATCCTTATACGCGCACAAGTTCACCAGCAAGCGGAACAGGAGTCACCGGGCAAAATAGGAATTTAATATTTCTAATTTCTATTTTGTTTTACTTCGTTTTGCATGAAGTAGAAAGCGACTAGTTAAGGAAGAGAACTATATATTTGCATGAATGTGAAATTGTGAGTAGGGACTTCCAAATGATCTGATTGGTTACTTTGATAAATACGTTATTTTTTAATTGTCAAAAAGATGGAAACCTATTGTCTGCTTTCTAACTTGGGAATATTCTGTGAAACTCAGACGTGTTCCTTTGTTTCACTGATGATGTGGGAGAATTCAAAACAAGTTCACTTTTGGATGCTAAACCAATTCTTCAACTTTTGGAAGCCTCTTATCTTGGCATGGAAAGTGAACGTTTGTTGGATAAAGCCCAAGTTTTTGCCACTGAAAATTTGAGAGCAAATAATCATGAAATATTTTCACTGGTTTGTCCATTGCAAAGAGAAAAATACCAAGTCTATGTTGCTTCAGCTGGGTAGACTTAACTTCAACATGGCTCAAGCCCAACAACAGAAGGCTCTCAAGGAGATTTTAAGGTAAAATCTTTAGTCAATTTCCTGTGTCAAACAAATAGTGGTTACGAAAGTATTCTTTTCTTTCCCAAAACATGGACCACGGTAAGCAAGAAAAACCGGCTGTGACCCATGCATGTTAGAGATTCAGTCGCGATCCCAATTAATAGAAATAGATTTATAATTATGATGTCTCTCCATGCAAGAGTTTAAGTCCACTTCACTTTGAAGAAGAACAAGAAAATTACACTAATGATCCAATGCCTTTTAGTCTCTCTCGTGCTAAACAGGCCCCTAAAAACCAGCTTTACAGATCGAATGAACATTAGGACGCCTAATATAAATTAGGAAAAATTGCAGTCGATGTACCAAACCTTTCAGTTTTTTGCATACTTTTCCCAAATATTTCATTTGTACCACCAACAGTACCAAACTTTTAACAAAATCACAGCTCTAGTCCTCATTGATGGTTTCCATCCATTTGACCAGGAAAATTGATAGTTGACCACAGAATTAAAAAAATATATATATATAATTTCCACCAAATAGATAAGGACAATTTCGGAATTACACACAATTTCTACCAAATAAGTTATCAAAATGAATAAAAAAATCCCAAAAATAATTAAAAAAATAAATAAATGTTCATCTCCTTCCCCACCCCACCCCACCCCACCCCACCCCACCCTATGGAAAATCAACCACCGGTCCCGTCGCCACATCTCCCACCACCACCCACGACCAATATGCCTAAACCCTTACACGGGGCACTCGGCCACTCAAATTTTCGACCTATATCCATAAATTTACAATCACCGCCAGCGTCGGAGCAACCTTTTTCCCCTCTCCTTTACGACGGATGCTCTACTTGTGGAAAAAGCTATAGCCATCCTCAAGAGCTACCACCCATCCTCTCTCGACTCTTTAGTTCCCCATTGTACTCCTCAATCCGCCGCATATTTACTCCTCCAATCCCAAAATAACCAAACCCTTTATCCTAAAATTCATCAACTGGACTCGCGATTTCCCATTTTTCGAAAACCTCCAATGCAATTGCATCTACAAGACATCCCAGTCTCTCGCCGAGGTCGTCGCCATATATTTCTCGGATGATGAAAAGGGAAATTTGGTTTTTGAATGCCTTAGGGAGTCAAATAGGGCATAAACTGAAGTGGCAAAGACAGGACTGGTGGTGATGGGATGGTGGTTGATTTTCCATGGGATGGGGTGGGGTGGCATGGGGAAGGAGATGAACAGTTGTTGTTTTTTTAATTTTTTTTGGGATTTTTTATTCATTTTGTTAACTTATTTGGTGAAAATTGTGTGTATTCCGAAATTGTCATTGTCTATTTGGTGGAAATTATATATTTTTGTTATTTCTGGAGTCAACTAACGATTTTCCTGGTCAAACGGATGAAAACCGTCAATGAGGACTGGAGCTGCAATTTTTTTAAAAGTTTGGTATCCTGGGTAGTATAAATGAAAAGTTTGGGCAAAGTCTGTAAAAAACTGAAAGTTTTGGTACCTCGGCTGCAAGTTTCCCTATAAATTATTAGGTGGATTAGCCTTGGAGAGAAAAGTGTATAACATGTTTGTTTTGGTGCAGCAGTTCTATTTCGATTCATCTTTTTCCTCCCATTTAATACGTTGGGAGTAGTTTCCAATATATTGGGTCATTTCATGCAATATATTTGATGTCAAGGAAATCGATTCTGGCATAAAAAAGGGCACCTCTTTTAATGAACAAATGGAAATATTATCTTGTAATTTTAGACTATACTCAGCCCACATGCGACACTTCAATTTCAATGTACAAATAAATTTAAAATTACCCCTTTGTAATTTTTGTCAGGTGGTGGAAAAATCTCGACCTTTCAGAAACTTTAATCTTCTCAAGAGATCGAGTAGTTGAAAGTTTTTTGTGGGCAGTGGGAGTTGTTCCTGAGCCTCAGCACAAAAGCCTTCAAAAATGGCTGACCAAAATCATTATGTTCGTCTTGATAATCGATGATGTCTATGACATTTATGGTTCGACAGAAGAATTGGAGTGCTTTACCCATGCTGTTAATAGGTGACGTTATTTTAGATTAAACCCTAATTCCTACGGTTAAAAACAACAGTAAACAAAAAAGAGCACAACACACATTTTTATAGTGATTCAAGTCCTCATTTCAGGTGGAATCACACAGAAATTCAGCATCTGCCAGAAGCCATAAGGAGATGCTTCTGTGCACTATATGATACAACCAATGATATGGATCTGCAAATTCAACAAGAAAAGGGATGTAATTCAGTGTTATCATATTTAAAGAAAGGGGTACCTAGCTATTTATAATTCTTATATGATACAACTTTGATTAACATAATTGCCTAATCAGATTTACATTTGTCATCAGTGGGCAGATTTCTGTCAAGCATTGCATGTGGAAGCAAAGTGGTACCACACAGGTTATACCCCACGTCTGTGGGAGTATCTTGATAATGGTTGGATATCATCATCTGGGCAACTGCTTTCTCTTGTTGTACTCTTTGGTGTAGGTCAAGATATGACCCAAACCATTGAAATCCTCGAGAACAATCAAGAAATAATCTACTACTCCTCGTTGATAATACGTCTCTGCAATGATCAAGGAACTTCAGCTGTAATAATTTCAGCTTAACTGGATAAGTAATTTTGTTGTTGAAAATACGATTATTTTGTTAAAAATGTAGTGAATGGTATTTTGATTTTTATTTAATAGGCCGAACTGGAGAGAGGTGATGCACCTTCATCAATCCTATGTTACATGAGAGAAGCAAATGTTACAGAAGAGGAAGCTAGAGACCATATCAGAAACATCATTGCCAATTTATGGAAGAAAATCAATGGCCTATGCATAAACGGTTCTCCTAATTTGCTGCAAACACTTGTAAAGTATATTATAAATATAGCGCGAGTGGCTTATTTCATTTACCAGAATGGAGACGGATTCAGTGTTCAAGATGTTAAGTATATTATAAATATAGCGCGAGTGGCTTATTTCATTTACCACAATGGAGACGGATTCAGTGTTCAAGATGGAGACACGAGAGATCAAGTCTTGTCTTGCTTAATAGAGCCTTTTCCTCTACTTTGAGTTGGCAGAACTGCTCAAACACACAATAAGTGGTCAGAATGGAGAAAATATATATAAAAATAATAATATAAAAAATTAGTGGATGGATTTTGGCAATCCAAAGTGCTTATAAAAAAATTTAGTTATGTTGATGACTTTAGCCAATAATATAAGAACTTCAATGTTATTATCATAAATTGCTTCTTTTCTTGTTAAAGACTTGCATCTACTTTCTTAATTTATGTGTGGACATGAGTCAATATCTCGACATTTTGTAGATATTTCATTTCTGTCTTCCCTTTTTTTTTTGGTCATGTTTGAGTTTCATCCTAGGTAGGAATTCACTTTCTAGTCATATTTGACCACATAAATATTGTGTAATATTTTAAACAATCATGCTATATGTATGTCATTTTGACATCTTTTTTTACATTATGCCACGTAGCAACACATCTTTAGACAACTTTAAAAAAATTAAATTAAATTAAATTAAACTGATTTCTCGCCCACCACATTTTGAAAACATCTAGGATGTCATCCTCAATATAAGAATAAAGCTATGTAAATATTATTGATAAAATTAACATGTATGCTACATAGACGATAATAATTCGAAATAATGTTTATTATAGTGTCTAATATGTTCTATACTGCTCAAAGCAGGACATAAGAGTTCAAATCAATTTTACAACCTACAGGGATAACCAATAACCTCTTAAAATTTTAAACAAAAATAATACCTGTTTCCTACTTGCAGGGTAACAAACACCGAAGCAATCAATGTTGTAAATGTGAATAGAGAAAGTAATGATTATTCAGAAATATTAGCAAATATAATTTGCCAAAAAAAAACCACTAAAAGATCAAAAATAAATTTCATGTGGAAAATGGAGGAATCGAAATTGATAAAAATGAGATGGAGTGATAAATACTTTTCGAGAATTACATGAAAAGTTTGTATAATTTAGGGCTAGGAATTGGAATCGCGTGAATTCAATACGAGTTTGTTATTGTATAATTGAGCCCACATGATAAGTTAGTTGTGACGTAGTAGTTATAAAAGTCTCAATTGATTAGTGTTAAAAGCGTAATTGTTCTAGATGAAACTAGGGCTCGCAATTTGGAATCTACTAAGTTGTCATATTTAGCCCTTGTTTAGTTCAGCTAAAATATCTAATTAAAATCCAAGTTAAAACCAATTGGGGGTGGGGGGTGAATGAGCCATTTGGATTGGGACTATAAGGACCACCCAAACTTTTGAAAGAGGAGAGCCTACAAGTTAATAGGTTCATGGCCGCAAAGCCAATTGAGAACAGGCTTGGTCCATGACTATATATAATCATTTTTTGGATAATTACACGACTACGCTCGTGGATGGAGGCATGAAGGTGTTGGAAAAATGGCTTTATTGGCTGATTTTAGCATGTTTTTGAAAGAGATCCGTTCGTTCATTTTGGAAGATATAGTTGATTCGTGCTTACTTTTGAGAGAATATCGAAATCATATGTTTCCTTGCATAATTGGATGAATGGGAAATTAGAATTCAAAGTGGATCATTGGAAGATATTTATGTGTTGGAAGGAAAACTATTTTTAGTGCTTGTTTGTCTCCCATTGTGGGAGAAAGAATGATGTTTTGAATAGTATTTTTTGGAGAATGTGTGGTTAAAATTGAAAGAAACTTTATTGGTTTGTGTGTAAAATATTTTATTATTTGAATGTGTGGTGGAGATTGATTGCTGTAGAAAACAATGTTTTGAAAAATGGTAGACAAACAGGGGCTTAATAGCTTGAAAAGAAAGGGTTGCCTTTCGAAGCGATGAATTTGTCCTTCAGGGAAAATGTTTTGAAAAATGGTAGACAAAAAAAGCTTAATTTGTCCTAGTGAAATGAACAAGACAATGGCTAGTTTAAATATGGATGCACTTTTGCGGACACTAGTATATCAGCTCATGTACCCTGACCTGCTGAGACACATCCTGCGATTTACTCCCTCCATGATACTCTAGGGAGGGATGATAGGGGGCCCTCAAGGTTGGGGTTCAACCTTTTTAAATATGGATGCACTTTTGAAGGGTGTATTCATGTATAATACATAGGCACTCGATTTGCAAATCGGTTCTTCTTTTAATGATTAATATATTCCTGCAAATTTTATTTTCTTTTTGGTTCATTATTAATTAATAAAATATTATTATATTTGCAATATTTACCTAACAGAAGGTGGAGGTCATGAACCATGTGGATATTAGAGGATTTCAGACAAGAAAATTCCGTGTTTGGTAAGTTTTCATTATTCAAACATTGCTAAAATCTGTTAGTTTCAATCTGCACGTACAAGGACACGTCACGTATAGGGTCGTCGTGGCCTTGTACGTGTAGCACCGTTTATGATGATTGTGGTTTTTTTTTTATTATTATAATACATTCAGAAATTCGATGACTTGACAACTTGGATTGAGGTTATTTGATGTGTTAAATGTCCGTAGAGTACATCGACAAATATGTCCAATGAATTTCAGGACATTGGTCCGACTTTGAATGACCATCTTGGGATGTATACTTCAAATTTCAAGGTAAAACCAATTGGGCTTGATATCCTAATGAAGCTTTTGACTCTTAATATTCGGAATCACAACCTTTGTGCGACGGCGGAGTTAGTTACATGCATTTTAGTGAAAGATGGTAGTATTGTTTGGGAAACTATTTTTGTACACTTCGTGAATTTAATTGATGCCTTATTGGCTGAGATAAATTATGAAAATTGGCTATATTTTATAGTCATACGGTATAAGTTAACCCTCTAAATTTCAGAAAGCAAGGACATTAATTATGTTTGGAAGTATATAAGTGATGCTACCAAAAATCTGTACATGTGAAATCTTGAGTTTGATGACTGAAGATGACAACGAACATGATCTCCAATACCTGAAACAAAAGAGTCGAGGAGTATCTTTGTTGCACCTTCCACCAATGCTTAAGTTAGCAAGAAGGAATATGTGCATGAGGCTAAAGCTAAAAATTATGTAAAAGGGTACATGAATAATGGATTGAGTGCTAGTATTTATAGAGGTTGACAATACAATCTTGATAGAACTGAGTTATTTGATACCTTATCTATATAAGAGTCATAAAGGACTTGAGAGTCCTGTTATGATTAAG
>CAIGRS010292442.1:0-12979 GCA_903798395.1 Fraxinus floribunda
GCTTGAAACTGCAATATTTATCATTTTGTGTACAGTGTAGGAGATATTTCGTGGCCTGATTCATGTTTGTTTCCTCTTATAAGGGGGAAAAATTCACTGAAAAATCATAGATAATTTGCTATTCTTGACTGCATGAGGATGCAGGTTTATGACTATGGTGATGTCTTGTTGGATATTCCAAGCTTCTTTGATATTGTGAGGAATTTCTATATAGAATCATATCTCCTTCTTTTTAGGACCCCAGGAAATTGATTGTAAGCTGCTAAAAATTATGATTCGACTATTCCTTATTTTACATTTATCCTGGTTTTTTCACCTGTATATACTATCTACCATTCTAATGTAGCGTAAAGAAAGCTCTTTTGTACAACAAACCAAAATAGAAAATTGATTGTAAGCCGCTAAAAATTGTTTGTCGACTATATTCCTTATCTTACATTTATCCTGGCTCTTTCACCTGTCTATCTCCCATTCTAATGAAGCATAAAGAAAGCTCATTTATCCAGCAAACCGAAGAAAGGGAAGCATAACAAACGGTCAAAATATGAGTGGTGAGGCATGGTTTCCCTTTGGCCTTCTACTTCATGAAACTTGTTGTGATTAAATAGATTGAGGCAAATAATGGAAATTTGTGGAGAGTGGGGAATCTTTAACTGTTTAGTGGGATTTATCTGTTCGAGCCATGAGATAATTTAATAGAATCCTTTGCACAATCCTTTTTGTGAAATGCTATTTCAGCATGTCACTCACCGAGTTATCCTGATTCTGAAGTTGTTCAGTTCTAATAGACTAGACAGGTCTGCTGACTAGTAGGTTTAATGGCTGTCAAGGTTAGTACTGGTAAATGACGTGGAATCATATCTAACTTTCCTCTGATAAGATTTCGTGGAACTCACATAGCATTATTGGTAGAGTATTCAATTTTATCATTTCCCATAATATTTTCTTAAATATTATAGTTGCTTCTTTTCTCCTTTTTAAGGGCTTGTATGTTCGTTCAAGATTCACAATTAATCCCAATAAGGTTTATAGAATGGCCATAAGGAAACTAAATAATATGTTGGAATCCTCGTGTTTATGGGTGCTCCCTTAGGACAAATTTGAGAGTATACGTGATGTCAGGAGGTGGTATTACACTTGAGAACTTCTGGCGAGATTTAGAAGAAAAATATGTTATTTTATTTTTTCAATACAAGATTCGGAGAGGGAGAGCTTGGTAGTTGTTGAAGTTATGAAGAAGAAAGGCCAGGTTTTCCTCTGTACTGGCTGCTCGTGTATTCCTTTACACGAAGCAACTTTGTCTGTATATGAGTGATTGGCTCATTGATTTGTCTTGCTTTTTGAATGTCCTTGTGCAAGTCAAGGTTGTAATTGTAGTTAAGAAAACTGTGTTGCATATGTCAAGACGTTTTTTAAGCATGGGGTAACAGTTGTTCCTACATGATAGGGGTTAAAGTAGTTTAAATTTTACTGGAGAAGCCAGATGCCATTGAATATTATGCAGTTAACATTGCTCTTAATTATCTGCAGTTTGAGATGCAATTATTGGGATGAAGAACATGACTGGCTGGAATGCTGAAGGGAACTTCAAAAAGCAGAAAGTAAGCACCCTGAAGAAACTGATTCACTGTAATTTCTCAATAGGAGTTCTCATTTTTTGTTGTTCATTGCAATGAAAGGTTAGGTCCTTTATCTTCGAAAGAAGATGTATTTGATGTGCAGGCATGTTGTTATCTTTCTAAGATTTTTGAAACTCTGAATTCCGATGCCTTTGTGCATGAATTTTCGATATGGCAAACATTAGACCATATGGTTAATACTGAAGTAATGCTTTATGATTCCCAGATATCTTCGTTTGTGCTGTACCGAGTTGTGTTGGCCCATTACATTTTTAAGTGGTCCTTGAAACTGGCACGGCATGGCCTGTGTCAGTCGAACCAATGGTTGGACATTGAATTAGAACTCTGCTAAAATCAGTTCAATCACACGCGATCTTCTGATAATTAGGACCCGTAATGGTTTACTCAAAAGTAAAACTGATTTTTGTTGATTTGTGAATTATTTCTTTCCTTTTACATCTATTAGCCATGTATCTACTGCGAATGAGGTAATGGTGTCTGGTAAAAGGTCATACTTCGTTTGTTGAGCTATAGTTATTATAATATGAACTCGTTGCTCGTCACGATTTTGAATTTAAGATAAGAGAGCTAGCTAAGTTGGTATCACGTTAGGCTTTTACTTGAAGAGAACTATATGGTGTACGCTCGTGTTGGTGCTCAACTATCTTTGTTGAATGCAAAAGACTTGACATGGTCAAGCATACGAGTATCTAAGAATAGATAGATTTCACTAACCCCATACCGTTGTTAGTGTTCAACTATCTTCGTCTCCAACCTTGACAGCTGAATTCCCAACCTTCATCTGCATGCATCCGAATAGATAGGTTTCACTAATTATATAAAAATATCATTATTCATCTTCTTTACACCATTTTTGACGGTACGAGGAGGATCTTTTGGCAGAATTTGAGAGGGGAGAAATTACCCCGTTCTGCGTTTTCTTCCCCATTTTCATTAAAAATAATGAATCATCATTTTATTCTTTTTTTTTTTTAATGGTCAAAGGGGGTGGCTAACGGAGAATTGGATGTCATCCATTTATTTAGAAGTACGTTGCCAATTATCAAAGGTTGGGGATCTAATTGTCCAAAAAAAAAAAGACTGGGGGCATAAGTGCAAAAGTAATTATATACTTGTCTACATTTTTAAGGATAAGTAACTTGCCTCTCCATTCAAATCTCTTTTTCGAATTTCGGTCTTATTGGTTCATGAGATTGAATGGTCAATCCTCCTCTGAAGTCTCTATTCGATTCTTCTACAAGAATATTAAGGTCATGTTTGGTACGAATTAAAATCAGATTTTAATATAAATCTAAGTTAAATTCAAACAATCAATATTAACTATATCTTTAATGGATCCCACAATTTTTCAACCACACATTTCAAATTTTTTTTATCATAATCTACTAAAATATAATTTTAAGAATTTTTCTATTCTACCATAAAAGATTCTCCTGAAGTTGGCCTGACCCATGCGAGTTTTATATAAAAATAAAAAATAAAAAAAATCCACCCCCACCCTCCTATTGTGAGGTTCTGGCAAAAATCACCCACCCCACTCTGTACGTATAACAAAGTTCTAATTTTAATCCATACCAAATATCCTCTAAGCCGAGTATACAAGTCGTGTGTCAAGATGTACCAGAAAGGATAAAATAATTGAGAGCAATGTAGTCGTCGAAGTAATAACCAGATTTTGTGAGTTGTTCGAACAAATACTTTACATGATTGCAAAAGCCGAATATAATAAATATCGCATAGAAGAGTCAACACGGGACTTTTTTCTGGCATACTAAGCCCCTGTTTTTTTTCTATATTAAAATTAATTTTTTAATAAAAAAGTTAATAAAATGTATAATTAAAAAGTTGATAAAAATTGTGTGAATAAATCAAGTTAAGGTCAAATTGTGCTAAGTCGGTAGATCTCTCATGCGAACTTTTTCTTTCCTCGCCGACTGCCGTAAACAACAAAGAATATTAATAACATGTGAGCTCAGCTTATGCGTAACATTATTGGCAAAATTATAGACATGTACAAGGAATCTTCAAGCATACCCATCATTTGTCTCACACGTGTCTTCTTAAAGTCACGTGTCGTCTTCAACTTGTCCAGCGACACGTGGCACAAACCCATTTCGTCCCCCCAACTCAACTCTACATAAACCCATCACTTCCACAACGTTTTATATTGAAACATGGAGAGAGCTCTTTCTAGTCATGTCAAAACACCAATTTTACTTAAGCCAAAAATAAGTAATTATTCTTCCATTCGTCACGAGCATAGATTTGCTATGAACCGTAAATTCTTTGGGAGTTTGAAGTGCAGTAAAGCGGGTACTGCAGGTTGGGAACTGGAGAGGAAATTGCAGAAGGAGATGAAAAGAAGGAGATGAATATGGAAGAAGATATTGTAGGGAATTGGAAAGAGAATTGCAGAGAGAGTGGTGGGGTGGTTGAGCTTATGGAGTGCTTAGAAAGAGAAGCAATTATGGGGGAAGATGAAGGAAAAGAAGCTGCTGATTACAATAGGAGGGCCCAAATCTTTGACAGTAGTTCCAGAGTTTTCAAGGCTCTAAAAGAAAGCACACATGATTGATTCTTGATTTTAATTGGCTTATTTATAAATTATAATTACTTAATTTTGCTTTTTCGAAAAAGACTATACCATGTCCGATACATAGTTTATAATAAAAGTGGGTGACATGTGAAATCAATAAAATTTCTTATGTTTGGTTATACTCATCTTAGCCAAGCATGCTCAAAGATGTTACCCAAGTTTTTGCGTTTTGAAATAAACAATCTATCTATATATGAATGATAAAACCGAAGGAAGAATCTGTTCTTCAAAACTTTCATCTCTTCCTCTCCTGCGATAAGCAAGATTCTAGCCTAATTCGAGTTTGCTGCTCCAACCATTACTAAACATACCTATGCCGTTTAGTACTTCACGTGCTTGTGTTGCATATGATATAATTTCATGGTGAATCAATTTCAATGAGCCTTTCAATCTAGAACTCTTAGAATATACTATACAGCTTTTTCAATAAAAGCTAATTTTTTGTTCAAGTTTTGAATAACATTTGTCACATCGTTTGTGTGTTTCGAATACAAAGTCTCGTTCGAAGCTTTAGATAATAGTGCTATTAAAATATTGAGCCCTAATGGTATATCGTACGCCTTCCACCAATTGGTCGAGCGAATAAGTCAACTTTATAAGGCCGCCAGCTTGGTGGGGTGGCTCCTCTGTTTTGGTATTAGGAATTAAATGACTAAAATGGTGTTTGGTGAAAATTAAAATTAGATTTTTAATAAATTGTGAGAAAAATTTTTGAAACGTGGGGTTGAAAAGTTGTAGTATCCATAAAAGATGTTAACTTTGACTTAGATTAAGATCAAATTTTAATTCGGACCAAAGAGAGGCCAAAGCTAACATGAAACACATACCATGACAATACAATATCTCAAATATTAAGTCCTCGTAATAAATTCTTCTACAACAAATTAGCCTTATGTTCATGTGCAGGCGTACAGAAAATACGCCTAATAAAGAACGAACTAATTAAGGCTACCAAGCTAGTCATCTAACGCTGAGAAAAATCCAAATTCAACAGAATTTCCAGCGGTTATTGCAGTTTACGCATGTCACGTATGTAGTCATGGGTTCATCTGCACTTCGAGTCTGCATCTGGTAGTACGTAGTTTCCTTCTTCTTGCACCTACCACAGGTGAATTGGTCAGTACTTGCCTGTGGAGCGGCTCCACGCTCACATTCAAACAGTGCCTTCTGTTTTATTTTCTCATTCTGCATTTGCCTCGAATCACTGGCCATTTCTTCTGGTGTCAGTTCAAGAATGGCATGTGGCTCAAACTGCCCGAGGAGAACTTTTCTCCGAAAATCTGGATTTTTTGGGTCCTTAATATTGAACATTATCGATCTATATTTCATCTTCTGAGCACCAGTGGATTTACCCCACTTTTCAAACATCGCAGTCTCCACTAAAACAGCCACTCGATAAGGATCAGATGCACTCGCTTGATCTCTTAGATCATCATCGACCTCGCTCGAGACTTTGCACAAAGCCTCTGCAAGAAGTTCCCGGATTTTGTCCCTCACCGAATCCTTGCAATAAACTAGAGAAGTCAGCTTTGGAGGACCAACAGAGTCTGATGCCAGTTTTCGCCTATCAGAACTCGGCGTTTCTTCTTTAATTCTTTTTTCATTCTGTACGAATTCTCCAGCAGCATTCTTTGATGTCTGTACATCATCCCTCTCAACATTTTTCCCATTTGAGGTAGTTCCCAACTTCATTAACTTCTCAGAATTTGGTGTGCCAGTAGTCGGATTACTTCTCTTCAACTTCCCATTCCCATTGTCTGTTGAAGGCCCCTGCTCAACCTTCACGGAGCTTGACCTCTGAAACTTCCTGCTCCCATCAGTTTCAGCACCCTTTGGCTCAGTTTTCACAGAATCCTTGTTATTAAGGATTCCGTTCTCGTTGTTTTTCGTTGTTTCCTTGACGATTATATCCTTCCACACATCAACCACATCAGAAGCCAGAGCCTTAATCTTATGGCTTTTATGTTTTGTCAGTTGCCGGAGGCGTTTCCCAACCTAAAACACAAGTCTTTGCTGTTAAGAATGTGGAGAACAAGCAAGGGAAACAAAAAATAAGAAAACTTCACAGCACCAGCATATCTGTACAGGGAAAAAGCCTGCCTAGAAACTATGAATCCAAAACAACCAAAGACACGTGCACACCCGTGAAAATGGCAAGGTGTAGTGTCTTGTGTTTTCTGTTATCTGGACCACATTTAAAGATTAAAACATATCAACCTCATGCACTGATTATTTCTTGAACTAGGTAGAACAGAAGCATTTTTCTTTAGATGTAGGCCCATAAATCAGAAAACAAAAGACTATAATAGAAGAATGCCAAAGAAGAATTTATTTCAAGTTCAAGACCTTGTTTGTCATCAATCTGTTTTACAATGATTATTGATTCAGGATGAGATGTTATCAAGTGTACATTATGCACCGAGTCACCAAAGACCCCTTGAAGATTAGGTGCACAGTGAAAAGAAATTAAACTTTTATAAAGTACAGCATACATCATTATATTCACCGATAATTGGAGAAAATAAGTACACAAGTAATTTAAGATTTTATGTGCATTTCAGCAAACAAAATACCAACACCACATGACAAACCAGAACAAAAATCACTGGATCAGATGAAAGGGAACCCATCAACTAAAATGGCAGGACTGGTTGTGCTTTGCACTGAGAACTATTTTCAGCTATACCATGGAACTATATATTCACTGGGAAAAGATAAATTTTACAAGTAAACAGAAAAAACCGAAGAACTATTTATGTCTATACCATAGAAATCCCATCATTCCTCCAGTAGAATTCCAGTGTTCACTAGCCTAGCCCTGTATTCACACCAAGTAACCACAGCCTCTTTTTAAAACAGCCACCTACCAAGTCTTCAACCAAACCTGACACCACCACGGTCTACCTCTATATCCTCTCTCCTTTGTTAGGCTCTTAATTTTATTTATGTGAATCTACTCAAATACAACTTGCAACATGAGCCTGAATGCAAGAACTATATCTGAGCATGAATCATTTAAAAAAATGTTGCAACAGTTAACCAACTCAACTGGTACATGCTTCAGTTTTAGAGAATTACGGGTTTGTTTGAGCCCCATTGTTTTGGGAGAATAGATTTTGTAACAGTAATTTTTTGGAGAATGTGGTGAAAAAGTAAGGAAAAGTCCTGTTTTTACGTGCAAAATTATTTATTGGAAGAATGCGTGGTTGAAAATGAGTTTTTTAAAGAAATGAAACAAGCGCTACGAGTGTTCAGGCTTTAAAAACCAACTAAAACACGGAATCTCATTTAGAGGTAATTAGAAGTGACAACATTTCTATAAGCACTTCATCAAATCATTAGTGTGCATTTACTGGATTGCAATTCCGATAACTAAGATGAATATATTCTCCATCGCATGTGTTGCAGATCTGGGACATTTTGACTTATAAACCCACAATACAAGGATTAGATCTTCCAAGTTCCAATTGAGACATTTGCATGGATGTAAGGATATGTCAACTGGAATTGCTTCTTAAGGCAGATTTACACGTGGAGGAGGGAGCATATTTGAATTGTCTGAAATAGTATTAATCTAAGTTTACTTTTCAACAATGGACCAGGCCATCAGCTTTGAAGAAGAAATAGGTGGAATTTCAATATCACCAACCCCTTTTTACATTTCTTTGTTGTCTGTCCCTTTTTTCCTCCTCTTTTGATACTTCAACGTCGTTCAATTATGGAATCTGACTCATTAAAGGGAAAGGTAAAATTTATACATCAGGAGGATGAAATCTCTCTGGTTGATAAAAGAGGCAAGAGAGTTGATACTAGAAGATATGGTTACAGCAGAAATGACTGAGCACAACACTATCCTACCAAAGACAGGCCAGAAACATGATAATCAATATCTTATGAATAACTCGCGCAGACAAGGACAGCCAACTCTAATGTTTGACACAAATTTTGCCAATAGAGGTTGATTTGGAGGTGGGCGTGCCTTTCGGAGCAGTTGAATGTTCAACACAGCTAAACAAATTGATTTAGTTACAGGGTGTAAAGTTGAACTCTTGCAATTTTTAATATCACAAAAGTTTCTACTTTCTAGCATTCATATCTTGTCGGCTATGCCAACAATGGCCCCAAAATAGCACTGCCTGGTGAGAATTTTTTGAAAGTAAGTCAAATGGATTAAAATGGCACTATTTTTGTTCTGAAATGACATCCAAGGACAATATTAATTAATTATCCAAATTTAATATTCGATATAAATTCTCCGAATGTCACCATTTTCCCAATAAGCCGACTCTTATTATCAAAAATTCAAAACTTGGTTACACTGGTCATAAAATAGAATGTTATGTAGTAAATCAACTGTATTACAATAATATGAAAGGTAGAGAAGGTAATAAACCAGAAATAAACAGAAATTTGATATTACCTGTGTGGATACAAGAAGCTGATAATTGACGGGGAACTTGTTGAGCTGTTTTAATGCATCAAGGCACCGTTCCTCCTCCCCAGGTGATTTCTCAGCGGCATCTGCAGCCTTCTTCACTGCCTCAAAAAGCACAGTTAGCTCCTTCTCCATTACACGCAATCTATCAGATGCAAAAAAAAAACACCAGAAACATGCTCAAATCAGGTTCTCAAACTAAGCAAAAGAGAAAATCTCTAGTCGAAGGAAAACGAATTTATCACCACCAATTATAGAAAAAGCTTTTTTAATCAGCACAATCATGGATAACTTGAGCCTTGAAATATCAAAACAAGAAAAGTCCCATCTTTTAAGAGTCATTACTTCATTTTTGCAGAAAGAAAGTAACAATGGTACATGGAATTGGAGCTTCAGATCTAAGAAAGAATGAAGCAAAATTAAATTAAAACCTTACACCAAAAATATAGATCCGTTTTACGAATCACAGATAAAAATATTTCCAGAGACTGGAAACTAAATTGGGAACGTAAAAGTGAAGCTTTAAATACTAATATACAGAATTAAACGTTAAAAAATCCATCATCAAACCCTTTCCGCTTCCCCCTCCCTTCAAAAAAGGCATTCTTTACGGATTAGAGAGATAATTCATACATAAAGACCGAAAAAAAAAAAGGGATTAGAATTAACCCAGGGATAAAAACATTAAAGAAAATCAGCCTCTACAACAAAAAAGACGATTTTTCCTACAAATCACACGTAAATTGAAAATACTAAAAAGCATGCGGAATTAACCTTACAGAATCAGATGACCGAATGCAGGAAGAGATCGGCTAAGCACGGCTTACAACGAAATCTGAAACCCTAGGTATAGTAGCGGCTACCAACTTGGTTTTGACGTTTGAAGGAGAAAATTGGGGCTGTCGCAGCACGTGTAACTTAGTCTAAATTGATCCTACGGTCAATATGCGACTACCGAATATCTTAATTCTGCGAGGATTTGCGATAAGGCGCTGTTTGCCAAAAACTTGTTAATGGTTTTTACCATTTCTACATAAATTAATCCACTGAAATGCACATAAATCTCACAAAGGTTTGGACCCCACTGTTTATTTAAAAAATAAATAAAAAAATGCACGGCCTCATAGTGTGAGTATTCTTGTTATTTCTGTTATGTCAGAAAAAGTCAAAATGAGCTTTTAAAATTTAAAATTTGGATTTGTTTGACTGATTTTATGAAAATGTTTTCCGTAATTAGAAGATTTTTTAAAAGAAGTCGGTCCGTTGTAATTGTAACTTCCTTTAAAAGTACTTTTAAACTAAGAACTACGTTTAAAAATTAGTTTCAAACAAAAATTAAGTTAACTTCCTTCAAAAACTCTTTTATAAGAAATAAAAATAAAAACAAAAGGCATTCCAAATGAATCTAGGGATGACAAAAAAACATATTCAACCCGATGGGCGGGAATTACCTGTCTAATCGGGTAAAAGGGATTGAGGTCATTACCCTGAAACGAGTACGGGAAACATAATCTCTGCCCCGCTATCCACCTAGTATAAATTAATTTTAAATTTAAGTTTTTTATCAAACAAAAATAAAAGATTCATCATGATTTTTAAAAAGAATATAAGTTGTTCTTAACAAATTTTTTTTAAAAAAAGTAATAATATTTAGCCCTTGTTTGATTTGAATTAAAATCCAATTAAAATATCAAATGTCAAAGTCAACAATTAATTTTAACCAAACATTTTATAAAATCCACAACTTTTAAGTTATAGATTTCATAAACTTTTATCAAAATTTATTAAAAATATAATTTAAACTTTACCAAATATGCTTACTAACTACATATATAAAAAATAAAAGCAAAAAAATAAAATAAATAAATAACAAAAAGAAAAAAAATAAATGGCCTCCCGTTTCCCGCTTTAACCGGGTATGTGGATGAGATAATGTAAAAATAGTACTCGACGACATGGGGGTGGACATGTCGACACATCCTATACCCACCTCGTTGTGATCCTTAAACGTACCCAAAGTAGCATTTTCAGTTTATTAAAGTCTTTATTTATGTTTAATTTATTTTTGAATATTTATGCTCTTGTTTGGTGAAAATTAAATTCAAATTTTAATTTAAGTTGAAATCAATAATTAATTTTAATCACACGTTTTATAAGACCAACAACATTTCATTCACACATTTAATCAACTCTTAACAAAACATGCTAAAAAATTGATTTTATTCCTGACCAATTAATAAAGATATTGGGCTACTCCTCTTAATAAGGTTGAACTTTTAAGATGGACCCCCAAATCTTACCACATCGAATAAAGATGTTGATAAAGACCAATTAATAAAGATCTTGGGCTACTCCTCTTAATAAGGTTGACCTTTTAAGATGGACCCCCAAATCTTAACATGGTATCAGAGCCCATTATGCTCCAACGAGCGATTTGATCTCGTTAAGACTTCAAAAGTGAGCACGTGGATTTCAAGATTAGTCTGCTCAAATGAGCCACCATCTTGAGGGAGCGTGTTAAGGGATATAATCCCACATCGAATAAAGATGTAGACACAGACCCATTAATAAAGATCTTGGACTATTATTCTTAATAAGTTTGAACTTTTAAGATGAACCCCCAAATCTTAACAATATATGACATTTTTTTTATTTTTTATTTTTAGATCAACTGGACAAAAAAGAATTGATTATATAACACAGTTTTAATAACAACCTTAAGCAAATTTTATATACAATATAATATTATGCTTTTATTTATTCCTATTAGTCCAATATTTACTTGTGTTGAGTTTCTAAATTCTGCCAAATTTTCGATATAAAAGTAGTCATTTTGTGATAGATTATTTGATATGGGTTCTTCTTCATCTACATCTGTGGTACCCTGAATCAATAATGCTTGCAGAAAAATGCTCGAAAAGTTTACCAAAGTGAACTTTTAGAGATGACAATCCATGGAAATTCTTTCTTTTCTTACGTGCAATTCCGCTCATTCGTCAAGCATCTAGTATCTTAACAAATGAACATTTATCAAAGCTTATCCTATAGTATATACATCGTTTGAAAGTTGCTTCAAGACTCCAACGAATAGCTAAGGGTTGTAGACGATCCCTGGCTATAATCCCAAGGATTCTTGGTGAGAATGTTTCCATCGTGGGGGAAAATAAAACGGATCCTCATAAAGGACCTTCGCTAGATGGAACTCAAAGCGATTTTTGTACGGGAACTAAATCACGAATTTTCACAATATGCTAAATGCGTATACAACCAACAATGGTCATAAGAATTATGCGACTTTGCCAGAAGGGTTTTAAAATGTGACATAAGTGTATGCAATCTCATATGATTGGAAGGAAAAGTTGTGTTTTAAATAATTCAATGATAGAATGACATGAGACATTATATCAACCTTTATGTCACTATAGCATATAATCTAAACATTCTAGACAAGGGGATTTGCCTACAGGCCCTTTTGTTCATCATCTCCATTTGCTTGTGTGGGGTTTGCCAAAGGACAAAGCTTGGACAAGGTGACTTTTATGGAATAACCATGCAAGTTGCAGAGTGATCCTGCCACATGCAAGAAGCTACGGAATTCTAACAATAATTCTCCTCTACCAGGCTTTACTTCACAGGAGTTTTACAGGCTCTCTCACGTGCAATAAAAAATGCCCAAAAAATACCCACCCCCCCGGGAACGTGAGTAGCCTGGAACAACCCTGTGAACCACCAGTCTGGTAATGTAGCAGGGCTCGAATTCTAATGTCTGTCTCGTCACTGCCAGGCGAAGCGTGTGGAACCAAGCAAGGATGACATTAACCTTGTTGGCTTCTACTTTCTAGGTAGGGCATACGTTGTATCCACATGATTTAAATGTTTAGGACCAAGCTCCTCTGTCAGGCCTGTAAAAGGTCTGATGGAGCAAAGAGTAATGCTATGGGTACATAATATTACCTATAAAGGTTCAAATAATTGCCAAATGACAACCCCTATTGGGATTTGACAATTATATCAAAAGCTATGCATATTTTTCTATACACATAGCATAATTCCAGAGCAAATGTGAAATAGGGAGGTTTTTTTAATGAGGTTGAGGTGGAACCCACCTCACGTGAGAGCAACTGCTCTACCAAGCCTGTAAAAGGCCTGGTAGAGCAGAATTATTCAAATGTTTAACAATGTTTATTTGTAATAATTATCTTCTAATATAAATTAGTTACCTATACGAAATGTCACTTGTTGGTTGTTGAGGTTTCAAATCTTAAAAGGGAAAAAGCTTTTTGTCAATCTCAACCTCACTCTTGTTAA